>MQUG01000158.1:0-82754 GCA_007213375.1 Steinernema feltiae
ACAGCCTTGAGCAGTGATAATACCGCGTTGTTGCGCCTAGCTGATAAGTGTCTGTGCTTGAAAGGTAACGAAGTAGTATTTTTGACATCAGGAGTTCGAATCCTCCAGGAAGCATTTTTAAATTGTTTTTTATCGTTTATTTTAGGTTTTAAGTTTACGGGGCTATTTAGCGTCTTATTACAGCCAGCACTCTTTAAAGTCACCCCCACCTACAACTGAAAAGTGCAATTTTAGCCAAATTCTCATTTTAGGTCACAAAAGTGCATCCCCCACCTCATGAAAGCCAAAAATCCGCACATTCTCAACTTGAGCCCCCGCTTGATATGCGCTCAAAATGGTTCGCACCTACCGTCGCTTACACGATGGCAAAATACGGTATGTCAATGTGTGTGCTTGGAATGCACGAAGAATTACGATCGGATGGAATTGCGGTCAACGCCCTGTGGCCGCGAACAACGATCCTGACCGCTGCAACTGGAATGCTCGCTGCTGACAATCAAGAAATCGTTCAGAAAACGACTAGATCAGTTGATATCATGGCCGATGCGGCCTATGTCATGCTTTCCCGCAATAGTCGCTCGTATACCGGAAATTTTGCTCTCGATGACGAAGTGCTCATGGGGTTGGCGTCACTGATTTTGATCAATACGCAACTGATAAAAGTAGGTCAACTATGCGTCTCACGACTCTAACGATGTGATTGCAGGCTATCCTCTTGCGTTGGACATCTTCGTTGACTCATTTGCACCTTCATCTAAGCTGTAAATGAATGAATTTTTGTAGAATGTAGATTTCACAGAAAACAGACGTGGAAGGGTCTAGCTGGCTTGCACTTAAACAGCAGATAGTAACAGATAGTCTGCTGTCTTCAGCCATAACAAGCACCGTACGCCGACCGATTGCCCTTCCGCAGGGTCACCCACGTATTGCATTGACCAAAAACCAAAAGCTCACGTCTCGCGGCTTGTTATGCTGGATTTTTTCCAGGCTTCAGTCAGCTATTTTAACCAATTTGCCTATAAAACAACGAAAACAGCGAGATAAATTAACGAAAAAAACTCATATTTCGTCAATTGCACCGGATCGATAACAACAATTTTATTATCGAGCCCAGTAGAGAATAGGATCGTTGGCTACACTGAATCCGCAGAGCTTAGCCCGCAGCCTAACAATAAGCCTAGTTTCTATAATGTAAGTTTCTGAGCCGTTATGACATTACCGCGAACGTCTTTAGCGCTAATGACGCGGTGGGAATTGAACAATAAAAAAAGAAAAACAAATTGAAAAAACATCTTGAACTCGTTTTATGAACTTGTTTTAACTCAACATAATTTAGCTAAATGCAGACGGAGCGACCAAGAGAAAGCGTTGGGAAGACGTCGCCAGTGCTGTGTTCTTCAAAGTTTGGTTGGACAAAAACTAGGCACAGTACCCTAAGTCATGCGTATGCTGAGATTGGCATACAGCCTGCCACGCCTACAAAGCCTCGTAAGCCAGAGATTGATTGGTTGGTTTGGTTTCATATGCACGATACGGTCGTATCTTGACCGTTTATTGCCGAAATTGAATATTTCCGGCCGTTTCACGTGATACCGATAGCATGAGCGTTCCTCGCAACCTCGAAATGGTCTAGATTGAGCCACGAACCACAGGGTTGTGACCGGAAAAATACAAAAAATTGTCATTTGCTGTCTAATCGAGGAAAACCTGTTCTTCCTGGGCCAGTCTAGACCGTCCCTGTGCAGTACAGGGACACGGACATCGCTGTAATTTCGGATTTTGAGGGGCGGAGGATTTTGTGCTCGCTCCGCTCGCTCAAAATTCACTAGGCAAACCCTGCGGCAGCTCCTAGGCCTAAGCCTAAGGCAGTTACAACATGGTTAGCTCAGCACTAAGCCTCAAAACTCAGTTCTAAACATGTTTCCCAACAACACGACGTGAGCCGAAATTCTCCTCGGGTAACTTTTAAAACTTGATCAATGCACAGAAGACTTGAACTCTGTCATAGAAATTATGTTTTATGAATTAAGTTCAAAAAGAATTCCGGCGCCGAGTTGTAAATACGATCTCCGGCGCTCGGCTCCATCGCTTCGTTCTGCTGCTGCATTCTCAATCTCAGTTTCAACGAACGCGCGCACTTCAATTTAATTTCGAAAATACAACAACAGCTGCGCAACCGTTCACTTTCATGCTGATCGCGGCGAGACCCGTGCACACGCGTACTCGCACACGCTTTTTCTCGTTTCTGTATGTGAATCCATAATTCAATTGCAATTCCATGTTTGCCACGTTGTTAGGCACGTGGTTTTCCAGTCGGGAAGCGACGGTCTCCAACCCTATCCGATGTTTTTGCTTTCGGCCGCTGCAGAACAACCTTTAATCCCTCGTTCCCCCGTTTCGGATGTCACGGGGAGGCGATTTGCATGCTGACAACTGAAGCCAACGCCGTCAACAAGCCCCTGGGCGATCGGAAACCGTCAAAACACGGAGATTAGAGACGTGGCAAACACGGAATCGTCGACTACAAAAGCGGAGCGGCGGAGCGGAGATTCATTCACTCGTCACTCGCTCCCTCGAAGATGAACTCGCCACTCGTCGCGCTCCTCTCGCTCCTCGCCGTCTCCGTCTCCTGTGGACGCCGTGAAGGGAGTCCTCGGAGGCGCCACCGGCATCCTCGGGAACCTCCCCGGCATCGGAGGACTCACAAGCTAACGGCTATTCGTTCGTGGCTATTTGACGCCAAGCAAACGCATCTAAAAGTTTGCCTGGTAACTAGGCTCAGAGACTGTATATTTAGTCAAGCGCTAAGTCTGCCAGCACAAAGTCCTTGGCGCCAAGTTGTTCTGCTTCGCCTGCTTATCTCATTGGCCTGTGCATAAATAGTTGGCGATGGAGGGAGCTCTTCAGAGATTCTGCGAGCTCCTGGAGCGCCTATGCAGTTGTGGCAAATGTCCATTGTGAGAGTTGTTTTTGTTTGAATTGATCGAACACCGTCGGAGAGTGTTCCCTTAGCAATGTATAAGGCGACAACAAGTGTTGCGGCTCGAGATAGGAACACACAATTTATTGAGAGCGAACGGTGAGCCGACCGTTCAGCTCGGTGATGAACGAAGAAGTGACAAAGGGTGAGGGGAGCGAGTGCGCTGCGGGCGCACAGAGAGGAAAGTCATAAAACTAAAAAACTTATTAAACGCTCCCGGCGGCGGTGACATCACTCGACAATGACTTGATGACAACAGAACGCACTCTGCTTTTCCATCTTAGCCGGGCGACCAAGTTCGAGAAAATCCGCCTAACCGCATCTCGATAGGCCTTGAAGAAGAGGAGGTAGGCGATGGCGGAGATGCTTCCATGATTAGCGAGCAACACAATACAGACCATGGCTGTTTCCTGTTTGTATGGGAAATTGGGAAACATCTTTTCGCAGTGGAAAAGAACAGCTGGAATGCAATAGAATGAGACAGCGATGGCGGTCAACGTGAGGAGACTGGAGAAGACTTTCTTTGGAGAGCAAGCGTGGCGTCGTGGACAATTCGATTTTCATTTTTTGAGTTTTCGCAGAAACAAGATTGACGAAGTGACGATAATGAGGAATGCAATAATTAGCCCGATCATGTATGCGATGTTGAAAGAAACGGTGGGAGCGCCGTTTGGGTCGAAACAAATGACAAAAGGTCTATCGGGAAGTTCAGCCTTGTTCGGATAGTCATCGTAGCTGAATATTCCATTAACGATAGGATAGTAGATTAGAGCGAAGAGAACGAGAGCGGCGTGCACTCCGCCACAAAGACCAAAGACCCAGGCTGGTCTGATGCGAGCCGCCAGTTTTGGGTGCGCAAAGACAATATACCGATGTGGGAAGGCAAACAGAGAGCCAAACCAAACTGGATAACAGATAAGAGGACGAGCAGATAAATGAGATGACCAAAGAGTTCGCTGTCAACGAATAGATTCGATAGTCCATCAAATCGGTAGCAAAGGGCCGGAAACATCGGCACGAGATGGTAGAAAACGTAGATGAAGTTGGCGAGGAAATTCCAGATCATCGTGTTGAGAATGAAGAAGGAATAGTGACGGAGTGGCGGTGGCGTGTGCCTGATGACAACGTAGATTGCGAACAGCTTCAACGGGAAGTGAATGCAGGCTGTTATGTCGAGGATTCGGTCGTAGAGAAGCTCATAAAGCTTGTTAGTCATAGCGCCTTGGAGTAGGGAGCCGCATCCAATGAAATGTGGCTTCGAATTGTAGGCGGAAAAGACCCAAGGAACTCTCACAGCGACTAACGAACAAAAACATCAACGACGAGTCATATTCAATTGGAGTTTAATTGGAGTTGACCGGAGACAAAAGAAAGCAAAACAAATCTCTGAGAATCCCGAGAAACAGAATTGTTTTCTTTCTTGCTTCGTTCAAACTACAACGGTCTCTCGAAACGAAGCGTAGAGAAGTTTGATTAATCTTCTCTCTCGCTCCATTAATCAGCCATAAGCACTTGGCACAAGGTTCATGTCATGATTGGGTCGTTTCCGACTAAGACGGCGAATTTATGGACAAGACGAAGGCGATGGTGACGGCCTGGTTGTACTTTACAGGATGTCTGACTCACCGTGGGAGGATCCTAGGAAACTTAAATCCGCCCTCCAAAGAGGCCCCTGAACTGGCCCGATTTGTATCCAATGGACTCGCATTATAGGAGCTGATGAAGCAAAAAGTCCGCGCTCTCCGGCTCGCACGTTCCATCCTTGCAAGTCTCGTGTACCAGCGGACAGCAAAACTTTGAAAACACCAGACCCAGAAAACATAACATCACTTGACAGTCGATTACGGTAACCAGAGGAGTATCAATAGAAGTCGGTAGGTTGGAGATTGTCTGACACTGGACACCATTGATTCTCGACCTCTCTGCAGATTGTAAAGTTCGATGAGGCTAGGTCGGATTTGTAAAATATTTCGATTTTCCTATGAGTGTACCGAATCCCAAATGGTTCGGACGTGAGTCCACTAACGAGGTAGTAAGATAGACGCGAACTATGGATGAGCCAAACGTCCAACTCAAAGGCCTTTTTCTTAAACCAAAATCATGCAGCGAGGGTGCGAAGAGTATTTTGGACATATTGGTCCTGTTGAAAGAAATAGCTAAAAACAAAAGATTGAAGAGGTATACGGTAGCTTCACTTACGTTGTGTTGAAGTAGGTCCTCGTAGACAAACGAGCGCGGAAAAGGGGCCGAGAATTGAAGACTTTCAATCTGTTAAAAGATTTAATGTGGTGCTTTCTAGAGGATTGAGCATCGCCGTTACAACAAAGCATCGTATTGCATAAACACCGTTGCAAGAGACGCAAAATTATTCAATTATCCTTAGAATAGACTCGATTCAGCGATGCAAAACTAAAAACTGCGATTGTGTGATACCTGCGCTTCGAAGTCACCTATGGACGTTTTCGAAGATGACAAAGATTGATTTCAGAATTGGCGCCATCGATGGAGTGTGGATGTACTGCTTTTGCCTGGAGAAAGCGGAAATTGCGCTGACAATGGACGAGTTGCTGAATCATCTCGGATTGAAGAGCCTCCGTGTAGGTTTCATTTCAATGCAGGACAACCAAAGGCGACTAAAGCAGGCAGTGAACGATGTTGGAGCGGAAAAACTCGCCAATTTTGTTTCTTTTCTGGCGAACGAGTCAAGGGTTCTCATCAGCGACATCGAACTTCACTTTCCGGAAGGCGCAGCGCAGCTCAAATGGCTTTAAAAACGCTGATTTTCATCTCTGGCATTCTGGCCTGGAAAATCTGTTTCATCGACTTGAAGTTCTTCACGCAATAGCGCACATCTTCACAATGCAACCGTCTAAACCTTTGTTTGAATGGCGGCAAACTTCCGAACGTGTGACATTTGTTGTGGAACTGCAATCACAAATGCATCGCTTCTAAGATGCATTTGTGATTGGTTAAAGCAATGGTTAAAAGGACTTTCTTTGTGGTTGCAGCGTGCCTGAATTCGCTGGTCGTACGTGGACGTTTTGGAAGATGAAAGGAGTTCAGTTAAACATTGCATTCACTGTGAATGGCGACTGCAGATACGAGTTCAGACTGGCTACTTCTCGACTGGCTACTTGTGAAAAGTTTGGGACCTCTGCATAATATAAACAGTGAAATCGTGTTGCCAGTGCCAGCTTCAAAATTAAAAACTGCGATTGCGTGATGCCAGCGCTCCGTAGTCACCTTTGGACGTTTTCAAAGACGACAGAGGTTGCTTTCAGAATTGGCGCCGTCGATGGAGTTAAAGCTCCTTAAAGGGACACGGACACCGTTCAAAAAAGGTCTTCGATTTTTCTGAAATTTGGAACACCCACTAAATCGATCCTCGCGATCACGATGGTGAAAACAGATTTGTCATAGGACACTCCAGTATTGCGCTATAGAAAATAAGGCGCAACGGAGGTTTACCAGAAAATTGAAGGGTCCTGGCACGGCCGGCCTGAGGACGCGCCTGCAGTCAATAGCTATTTTCTGGCTATTTCCGGCCGTTTCACGTGATTCTGATGGCATGAGAGTTCTTCGCGACATCGAATTGGTCTAGAATGGCCATGGAAACACAGGTTTGTGGCTGAATGGCCGAGAAACGACAAAAATTCGTGCTTTGCGGTCGCCATGGACTTAGAAATTTTGGCGCTCGTCGGTAAAACGTGATATTTTTGCTTTTCTCACCGAAATGGCCACAAACCTGTGTTTCCATGGCCATTCCAGACCAATTCGAGGTCGCGAAGAACTCTCATGCCATCAGAATCACGCGAAACGGCCGGAAATAGCCAGAAAATAGCCAGAGTCACCAAATTTCATTCGGAAAGCACTGTTGAGTGCAGGCGCGTCCTCAGGCCGGCCGTGCCAGGACCCTTTAATTTTCTGGTAAACCTCCGTTGCGCCTTATTTTCTATAGCGCAATACTGGAGTGTCCTATGACAAATCTGTTTTCACCATCGTGATCGCGAGGATCGATTTAGTGGGTGTTCCAAATTTCAGAAAAATCGAAGACCTTTTTTGAACGGTGTCCGTGTCCCTTTAATGCAATTAACTTCAAAATTGACTTTTCCTCCTCAACACCTTCGCCGACCAGCTTTTCCATTTAATGAGTCTCCTGTGAAAGATTACTCACAACAACATTTATTTGACCTAGTTGTTATTTTATAGTTACTTCATGACCACAGAACGCACTTTGTTCTTCCGTCCAGTTAGCGTGGCGATCGAATTCGAGAAAATCCGCCTAACCGCATCTCGATAGGCCTTGAAGTAGAGGAGGTAGGCGATGGCGGAGATGCTTCCATGATTAGCGAGCAACACAATACAGACCATGGCTGTTTCCTGTCTGTACGGCATATTGGGAAGTATCGAATCGCAATGGCAAATAACAGCTGGAATGCAATAAAACAGCGATGCGACGGCGGTTAATGTGAGGAGACTGGAGAAGACTTTCTTTTGAAGAGCAAGCGTGCCGTCGTTGGTGATGCGTTTCTTCATTTTTTTGACTTTTTGTAGAAACAAGATTGACGAAGTGACGATGACGAGGATTGCAACAATTAGCCCGATCATGTATGCGGTGTTGAAAGAGGCGTTCCGCGCGTCTTCATGGTCAAAACAAAAGACGAAAGGTCTATCGGGAAGTTCAACCTTATTCGGATAGTCATCGTAGCTGAATATTCCAGTCACAATGGGAGAGAATAATACAGCGACGAGAAGGACAGAGGCGTGCACTCCGCCACAAAGCCCAAAAACCCAGGCTGGTCTGATGCGAGCGGCCAGTTGTGGATGCGCAAAGACTACATAGCGATGCGGGAAGGCGAATACCAGAGCCAAACCGAAATGATTAACAGATATAAAGATGAGGAAGTACACAAGATGACCAAACAGTTCGCTGTCAACGAATAGATTTGAAAATCCATCAATTCGAAAGCAATGAGCTGGAAACATCGGCACGAGATGAATGAGGGCGCTGACAAAGTTGGCGAGGAAATTCCAGGTCATCGTGTTGAGAATGAAGAAGGAATAGTGACGGAGTGGCGGCGGTGTGTGCCTGAGCACAACGTAGATTGCGAACAGCTTCAAGGGGAAGTGAATGCAGGCTGTTATGTCGAGGATTCGGTCGTAGAGAAGCTCGTAAAGCTTGTTAACCATAGCGCCTTGGAGTAGGGAGCCGCGCCCAATGAAATGTGGCTTCGAATTGTGGGCAGAAAGGAATCGAGGAACTCTCACAGCGAATAACGAATTATCGAACAAAACCAAAGAACACCAAGAGTCATATTCGTTAGGATTCAATGAGAATTGCCCGAAGACAAAACGAGAAGTCAAAAGAAAGCAAAACAAATCTCCGAGAATGAGTTGTTTGCCATAACGCCCTTTGCTACGAACAATGGAAGCTTTGTTTAGTAGCTAACTGAATTGAATTAGGATTTGATTAACGGCGACGGCCTGGTTGTGTACGGTACTTTACAGGATGTCTGACTCCCCGTCGGTGGACCCTCGGAAACTCAAATCCGCCCTCCAAAGCGGACCTTGAACTGACCCGATTTGTACTCAATGGATTCGCAATTTGGGAGCTGATGGAGCAAAAAGTTTGCGCTATTATGCAAATAGAATCTTCCGGTGGTCTACTACGAAGACCCCTACCACACGACAACAGTCACTCTCGGCTGACACCTACGATACGACACAAAACACAAGATAACAACAAGTACTTTATCTCGACCTCCGGTCGGCACAGCCTAGGCAAGGAACCACACGAGCCTAGGCAAGGAACAACTACTGAACTCGCGCTTGCGCGCACAATAAATAATACACCTCCACGTGGACGTCTCGTTGACGCCTGGCAGTGCGTGCAGGCGTAAGCCACAGGGATATCGTGGCAGGACCAATCCTACACCTCCCCCCCTAAACAACAAGATGCTCGTCCCGAGCATAAACTAAACATCATAACCATAACATATAAATCCAATGGACTGCGAAAGAGTTATCTTCGAACAGCGGAACCTCGGATGCGCTGACGTTTCCTACTTCTGCGACTGGTGTAAACGGACCAAATTTCGTCATCTTCGCTGACCGCTTCTTCTTGGGTGTTCGGTGAACGCGGAACGTCCGCGTAGGTTCTGGTTTCGCTGGTTGACTTCCATCCACACGAACATCGCCATGTCGACTTTTCCCTTTTGGACAGCTTGGTCTTAGCCCGACGCGAATGCGTATCCGTTCCTCCAGATCGGTTGATCTTAGGGCGCGAAGCTTCACCAGATGAGAGAGTGTTTTTCTCTTTCGGCGCTTTACTTTCCGCCTTCTTCGCAATCTCCTTTCGCCGGATAGGTCTCGGTTGAGCCTCGATGGATACGACATTTATTCGTTACCCGGTTGAGCGATCAAATCCGTTCTTCCGTTCGTTGCGTCGTTCTTGTTTCGGTTTCTTCTTCTCCGGCTGCTGGCTGAGCGCGGCGAAACTGTGGAATGTTTTGTTCCTTGAATCGTACAGCTTGAATCCTAGTCGATGGAGAAGATCAACTCCGATGATAGCATCATGACCGAATGTATCAGGAGACTTCGGCAGTCAGCCTAAGCCTAAGGCAGCTACGATCGAAAGGTAAACGCGTTTCTCCTAAAGTTGTTTCGGGTTAATGTCGGGTCACCGTTTCTGAAGATCTGTAAGACCCGAAGAAGACAAAACACGTTTTTAACACGTGTTCAACTAGCACATTTACTGTTTGAAACATCCAATCGTTCACTGTACAAACCAGCAGTTGTCAGAAAAATGAAACTTCGCCATATTTCTTTGAGATTTCCAAGGTTAGCGAATGAGGTGCCATGTTGTTGTGGGTGGCAACAGTGCACAACGTTTCCCTCTTGAATGCTGCGACTTTCTGAAATGAAAAAAACACCGCTATCACCGCTACCGTACTCGTATTAGAAAGACCTGAACGCTTGATATTCTTAAAAGAATCGATGAGAACCTGTAGGCGAAATCTTCAGGCTTACATCGACTCACGAGGTACTTTTCAAGCGATTGGATTAGTGCTGCTCGGAAATCTCGAATTTGGATGACCGCATCGTCGCTTAAGGTTACACACTCTGAATTGGCGCGTGTACAAATGCTGAATGCAAGGGCTCGTTACCTGGATCGAAGAGAATTAGAGCCTGTAGAAGCACATACTCCACGCTGGTCATTTTCATTTTTCTGATCGGCCCCAAAATCTGATTGATTACGGCCACAATACTAGGGATTAGACCGCTGCGCTCTTTGTGAATATTGGCGGCAAGATTACGGTAGACACATAGACTGTCTGGGTAGATTATTCTGTCCGTGTACTTTTCAGGAGTGTGATACGCTTCGGAGAGGACCATATTGGAGAATCCGGAATGAATGAGCAGCGCACGCTTGTCTATTTTCTGGAGGCCCTGAAGCTATTTGTAGACTAGTTCGCAAAATGCGCTAATTACCGAAAAAACGGGAAAACTTTTGGCCCACTCCATAACGACTGAGAGAATCTTGGCTCGCCAGTACGAGAAATTCATCTGTTTCGTGGTGTTCAGTTGGTTTTTGCTGAAGAGCTCGGCGGGCAAATCGAAAATGCACGCGGATGAGATGGCTTCGTCCAGTGAGGAATGAATTGGAGTGACCGTCGATGTGAGGATGAGAAGGAATTTCTCTTCTTTGAGAAGGAGATCATCGATAAGACTGTCTTCCACTGTCCGGCCGGAGTTGTCGGCTTTCTCGAATTGAAACGATTTTCGTTTGCGACGACGTTCCATGTTCAGTTCTGAAGTTCAGTTGATTGCGGTTCGGTTGATGTACAGAGGGCACAGCTATTTTGTTGATTAAAGGGACACCGTCATGAATGACGACTGTTGTCATAAAGACTATATTGGGGACGACGAAATTTCACTTTGATCGGACAACAGTCGTCATTCATGACGGTGTCCCTTTAAACGGACATCACTCCAAAAAATTCTCAGATTTTTCTGAAATTTCGTCCCCCATTTTCGACCCTCCCCACCAAGATGCCGCAATCAGAATTTTTGTAGGACAACTCAATCCCGAGATATAAAAGTTAGTGGAGGTCCTCTATTTACTATAAAGTCATGGGTCCTGAGGCGATTGATTGCGATCTAATGTGCACGTTGATTGTGAAGGCATTCCTCGCGTTCTCTGGCTACTTCCGGCCCTTTCACGTGATACCAATAGCATGAGCGTTCCTCGCAACCTCGAATTGGTCTAGATTGAGCCACGAACCACAGGTTTGTGGCCGGAAAAATACAAAAAATTGTCATTTGCTGCTGACTAATCGAGGAAAACCTGTTCTTCGTGGGTCAATCTAGACCGATTCGAGGTCGTATGAACTCTCGTGCCATCAGAATCACTTAAAACGGCCGAAAATAGTCTGTTTCCGCAACAAATGGTCAATATACGAACGTAGCGTTCACATGAGATCGCAATCAATCGCCTCAGGACCCGTAATGTTTTAGTAAATGTAGAATCCCCATTAGCCTTTATATACTGTGAGCTGTCTGTCCTACCCTTCCCACCAAGATGCCGCAATCAGAATTTTTGTAGGACAACTCAATCTCAAAAGTTAGTGGGGGTCCTCTATTTACTATAAAGTCATGGGTCCTGAGGCGATTGATTGCGATCTAATGTTGTGAACGCATTCCTCGCGTTCTCTGGCTAATTCCGGCCGTTTCCGGAGGTTCAGTTTAACATTTACCTGTTGGGTCCATGCCAACTTTGATGCATTTCCTGTAGCGACAGCATCGACAGCCACAGCGCATTTTCTTATCGACCAAGCAGTTTCCGTTCGCTTTGCATGAATATTTTCTGTTCTGTACAATAAATGTTGGTTTTGAGCCTAATAAACACCCCCTCTCTCTCTACCTCAATGATAACGCGTCTGAAGAACGTCTTGCAGCCATTACAACTAGCTACTCCGTAGTGGATACCTAAATAGGAGAGGAGGTGGAAGGTTGCAGTTTCAGTACTAACCTGACGCCGTGTCCCCACAAACAACACAAAGTTCGCCTGAAATTAGTTTTTCAAACTGCATCAACTGACCGAGAACAACGACTAACCCGTTTTACATCGTCTTGACTTGTCTTTGCACTCCAGCTTTGGATAGGTCAACGATGCGGTCCTGCCACGTATCACAATTTCATCTTCCACGCAGATATCCGGAATGCAAGACGTAAACAGGGGTAGGTGCGTCAACGAATCCACCATTATTGGCCACCGGAGGCTGAACTATCGGATCTTTAGCTTAAAGATTATTAGACATTAGTCAGTTGCTGGGAATAGCGGTCTAAAATTCCCGCGAACCCGCTGTATCACGAGTGTTTTTTCACTAATCAAACGGATTGCACCAGTGTTCGTAATGCCGCAAAAACAAAGTGTTAGTGCTGCGTCATACAAGAACTAAGCGCACAAACGCTGATGACTCACGATGTCTCGGGACCAATGAAATGAGCGAACTAAACAACAACAGATGTATGTCATAGCAGCCATCCATGCTGAAATCGGCGGCGGAAAATGAAACTTTGCACGATTGGATGATGCGCTGTGTTGATGTGATTATAGAAGCATCCGTGTATGATGCGTTTCATGACTTTTACGCTATATGCGTTACGCTCTTCGACGACTCTTCAACGCCTTGTTTCATTGAGTGATAATCATAAAGAAACGGACAAAAGAAACAGAAAGGTGGTGCTTCAAAACGGAGAACGATGGCAACGTCATCAAAAATCAATGTGACGCTTTCGACAACATGTTTGTTTTGTTTTTGACTTACGGTAGACCAGAAGAACAGAGATCAGAAGCGCTCTCTTTTTCTTTTAGTCGCAATTAATATGCAGATCGTAGTCTTCGCTTCTCTTCCTCCTCCATATACAGATGTGCTTGACGGATTAAAGTGAATGGTCCGAAAAAAAACAAGCTTGTCTATCTATGGCTTTAGCTGATTAATCAAGAGGATGCGAACAGTCGGCTTAGTCACTGGTAGCGCGGAAATAAAAGAAAAAAATCAATGTTTTCAAGTTGTCTGATTTTAGTCGTTCTGATTTAGTACAAGTCAATAATCGTTCAAAATGCAATCTTGAATGAATGAAAAATTGTTCTAAAAATCCCCGAGTTACAGAAGATTCGATCCTCAGACTACAGCGATTTCCCTACAAACGAGTTCTGACCGAACGTCCAAACTCTCCTAAAACAACCAATTGAACCGTAACATACGGTATTGTATTAGCGTAAGAAAGAAAAGCTGCATGACTAACTTGCAAACAACTCTAGGTTAGAACTTTACTCCTTCGCTGCGGGACCAAACTGCTTACGCGTGCTTAGTTTCACCTCGAGCAAACTTTGTCTTTGTTATACCGACTCAAAGAAGTCCATGGGTCAGACTAACAGCGATTTCCTTATAAAGTGGCGATCATTAAATTTGCATCAAAAATCAGAAATTTGCTTCGAGACCAAAACAATTTCCAGTTAAGAGCCGCAAGTTTTCTTGTTTTTAAAAAATTCTCTGAAATTTTGCCAAACACCCTATTTCGGGCATCGCGATCAAGAAGATGAGGTGAGAATTTTCATATGTAAAATAGGCGGCTTCCTATTTTTACTAATATCCAGTCAGGAGCCTCAAGACTCAAGAACTGTCTATTTTATGAACGCTCAAACGCGTGATGCTCGCAACTTGTCCGCCGAAACACAATTACAAGAAAGTGAGCCGGTTGAGATCCATCTCTACCGGATCCATCTCTGCGTTTGAGCGTTCATAAAATAGCCGATTTAACGGAGCGATTTAGCCAAGAATACACAAAGACAAGACGTCGTTTTCTCGTCAACGAAAGTGCTGATTTCAGTATTTTTACTGTTTCATCGACTAATCCTATCCAGTCTGTCATGCAACCTCAGCGGTTTGCTGTTCGCTCAGCAAAATACAATTTCATTTCAATTAACAGGTTGCTCCACTTCAATTGTATTCACTTGTCATCTGTTCCTTCCTCAGAAAAGCGCAAAACAGCGATACGTTTTTGAACGGAGACGTTGGTGAGACGCGATTGGCCGGAAACACAACGGAGACGGCGCCATCGATGGTAAAACTAGTGAACGTACTGCCATTGAGCGAGCCATCTCGCCCACATTACAGAGTGGTTTCGTTTACGACACAAAATCCATTAAATTGCTTTTTTCTTTTGGCTCGAAAATGGGTTGTGAATCCACTGGAGTGGTTATGAACCTGCAGAGAGGTGGCCCAATTGACTCTGGCATTTTATGCTAATTTGGACACAGCCAATCGAGCACCTCAATCGCAGTTAAACAAAACAAACAACGTAAATCCGTGTTATCAGTTTGCGATCGTGCTGGAACCCCATTTTACATACATTTATTCCAGCCGCGCATAAACGATCGACGAGTCTACACGTTCGGCATTGCAACAAACTGAAAACAGCCGAATCACGCTTGTTATCCGCTGTGCACAGCTGAATTCTGACCTGAGTTAAATTGCCAGCATTTTCGTTAGATTTTACGATAGGCTCGAGTCGGTTAGAATCTCTGAACTGCGCATTTGACCACAAATGTTCTCTAAATTCCAAAATTCCGGTCATCAAAACAAAATACGTCAAAAACCAACAACGTGCCAAAGTGAAAATCGATTTTGAACGCAGCCCTAGAAACAAAAAAAAAACCGGTTTCTTGTTTTTAGCATGAAATTCCGAAACGACCAACTGACGCCTTAGTATATCCGTCAGCAAAGCACGCACGCGCCCGCGACACACTGGTGGCCAAATTCAGAAGAGCTCTGCGGAACAAGAGAAGCGACGCGATGACCGATCTCTGATTTAGCAAGGACGACAACAAAACAGCACCGATTGCGACTCGAAGCGAATCGACTCGTGGGCTGTCGCGCTCGCCGCCGCATGAAAATAACGCGCTCGCTAAACCAGAGATCACTCCACATCGTGAATTATTACGTAACAAACACTGTTCAAGGGATCTCATCTTCTAGTAAATGCGCGCACAGACACACAAGAGGGACGCTTAGGAGGCTGCTGCGCAAGAGGTAAGAATGCAAAAGTACGAGATCGCTGGATCAGAGATCACATTTAGAGCGGGCGACGTGCGCGTCCGTCAGCCTCTCTGGCGGTCGGTCGGCTGTTGGCGGCGTTCGCTGGAACGAAAGCGACAGCGGTGTGTGGTGGAGAGCGTTCTTTGACTCTCGGAACGCGTTGCGCGTAGACTGAATGGAGGCAAATACTTAGAGCAAGTACTGAGTCATCGTTGCCCAATAACAAAGCGTGGAAAGCGTGGAAAACAATGAAAACCATTGATCGCGCTTAGAGCGTACACTTGTGTGGTGTCTAAAGAATGAAAGAATGAGAATAATGCATACGGTAGCGTGATGTCAGAAGGCACTGTGAAGATAAAAGTGCAAAAACAGAACGTGTCTTAATACATTTCTCTTCTGAACAAATATCCGATGACCTAACGTAAGCGAAAAACTTTAAAACGACAGAATTTTCGCTCTAAAGCCGCGCTAGAGGCTGAGTCATTTGCTGTTAGGATGTCGCTTCCTACTGTGCCGTATCCGGGATCTGGCGAATCAAACAAGAAGCAGCAGTTGCTGCCGATGCCGGAAATCTGCCGATTTGGTTAATAGCTTACAACAGCGTCACCTCACGTGACTTCTGGATGGGCGCTCTCCGACCGGCAGATAAATCGAGAGCCGCCTGTTGACTGTTGTCAGCCGCGCTCAGCGACGCCTCGCTCAGCTCGAATCGCTCAGCGCTACAAAAGGCACGAGAGTCTAGATCGTTGAGTTCACACTCACTCAATTGTCTGCTTTTGTTTGTCATTCAAAGCGCTAATAAACCATCGCCCCAGTTTCCTTATTTGCAGTGAATCAGCTTTCCCACATTCAGATGCATCCAGTCGGCGGAGACCTCACTCTACCAGACAAAACTCGTGAAAGTCAACATCAGAGATCACTTGAGCAAACCAGAACCAAAAAGAGCGAAGCCTAAACCTCCAGTCAACCTGGTGAAACGCTCAAAATTCACAACCCAACGGGAGGTGAGCCTAGAACGAAGCCTACAAGCAGTTCTCGGCTTGTCGTCTAACAACAACAACCGCTTTCACGCTTAAAAAAAAGTTTTTTTTTGAATTTCGGTAATGTGGTGTCACGTAACAAAGTGTCTCTAGACGATATGTCCAGGTAAGCTGAATCGTGACAGGAAACGCGAATCTTCGCAGTTTGAATTGAAAATTTTAGCGCTTAGAACCAGAAACAGAGCGTTTGACAACAAACGCTGAAACTGACAACATGTTTAGCCAAATGAACTTTAATGGCTTGCTTGTGATCTTTGCGCAAAGAAGCCGCTTGTCGTGAGATCCGCGAATAGGATTCTGAAAGGTGTGGCTGTTGTGGCAACACACGCGCTTTCATTCTCCTGGGATGACATCTCTCTGAACACATCAAATGCCAACTTGTGATCTATCCTTGTGATCTGACGTACAAATTGGCATTAAGGATTGTGCTTTTGGGAGAATGCTGTAGATGCAGAATCGATGCTCCTACACCTAGTTGTGCATCCAATTTCTCGACTTGTGATCAAGAGCTCATCCAACGACCGGTCGGAATTGTTTATGTGCAAGTTTGAATCCGTGAAGGGTTCGCAAACAGCCCGATGCCAAGGGTGCTATCAGGCAGCTGATCCTAGGTCAGATAGCAAGCAGGACACCTCTCGTGGCCCACGCCCGCATCCTAGAAGCCGTGGAACAACAATGATGCCGTAGTCTCTTTTCACGCACAATTATTGTCGGATTAAATCTGAATGTCGCATTTCGAAAAAACGCGCGGCAAGCGCAGACGCGCGCCACTGTGTGTGGTCCCGTCGTTTTTTCAACGGGATTGCCGAGGCGCTCCGTGCAAAGTCGAATTGCTCATTCCACGAGGAACTAATCGTAAATCCGCTAGTAATTATTGTAGGCAAGGCTCTGCTGCGTATTTTGCGCCAAAATTCACTCAAATCGGTGGAATGACCGAAAAGTAGTAGGGATTTCAATTTGGGCTGAAAACACAGCTGAATTTTGGTGATGAAACACGCGATTATATGTCAATCTGATTGACTTTCGGGTGTTTTTCCATGCAATAATGCATAAAAAGGAACATGAGGTCCGGAGAAAGTAGCAGGAGCGCATCGAAAAGAAGTTGAAAACATGCCAACATTTCGTTGTGAGAGCCTGGTTCCAATCCAGCTCGTGCACGGTCTTTTCGATGCTTTTCGGCTCCCTTCTCTCGACCTCCTGTTCATTTTTGTGCATTTACTACAGGAAAAACACCCGAAAGTCAACCAGATTGACATATAATCGCGTGTTTCATCACCAAAATTCAGCTGTGTTTTCAGCTCAAATTGAAATCCCTACTACTTTGCGGATATCCCGCCGATTTCCGTGAATTTTGGCGCAAAATACGCAGCAGAGCCTCGCGCATAATTAATTCTCGCGGATTTTCGTTTAATTCCTCGTGGAATGAGCAATTCGACCTAGCATGGCGCGACTCGGCAATCCCCGTTGAAAAACAGCGCGACCACACATCGCTCCGGTCCCGTGGCGTTTTTCGAAATGCGACATTCAGATTTAATCCGACAATACCAGCTCTAAAATGACCTAAAATGATCTAAATGAAAACGAATATTGTCGAAATTAATTCGCGCGCACTTTACCGCGCAATTTTCAAAAATACGGTTGTTTTGCGGGGATATCAGTGATCTCTGGTTCAACGCTGTGCTGATGACAGCGTGCTTTGTGTTTTGTGAGTGTAGGTCAGTCAGCTATTGCGTCAGTCTCACTGTCGCACTTTCCTGACCATCTCTCGTCTAGCGCCTGTCTGCGGCTCCTCCCTGCTCCCCCTCTGCATCCATCTGCTTACGCTAACGCTCCGGCTCCCTTCTCCCCGTTTCCCAATGTGTTTACATCTACACAATAAACCTAAAGATCTCACACATCTTCAGTGAGAAGCAGGCGGACGCAACGGAACAATGGTTGGAATGTCGAGTCGCAGTCAACGCATTCTAAAAGACACAATCATAGGCGGGACTGACATGTAGGACTGACTTTACCTCACAGGAACTACGAATACGGATTAGGAAATTGTTTTGTTTTTACCGCGCAATTTTCAAAAATACGGTTGTTTTGCGGGGATAACAGTGATCTCTGGTTAAACGCTGAAAATTTCAGTTTTAGTCTGGAGACAACGCAATTTAGCATTAATATTGAATTGAAATATGAAAGAGAGAGAGAGAGACGCTTTCCATAAGACGCAACTGCCTTTAGTAAGTGTAAAAAGCATGACACATGTGCGACGTGTGACGCGTCTTGTCTGATAGCGTGTTGTTGACGCGCACAACTGAAGCAATTAGTGGCTGCGCGGATAATAGCAAGCTCGGATGAGAACAATCATCATCCCTGGTTGCTGCAGGCATAGTCACAAATGATTTCCAATCGATTGAGTAATTGACCTCTGCGAGCGTACAACTATGCCGCAAAGTCTGATGACCGGCGGTCTAAAAAGACAAAATGTCCAAAATTTTGAGTATCGTCATCTTACGAGCAAAAGATGGACTTTGTTACACTTGCGCAAGATCGTGGCCCGACAGAAGCGCGAAGCAAAGTGGTACCAAGCTCGAACAACAAGAAAGAAGATTTTGCTATTGTCTTGATTTTTGTGACACCAAGTGCTCGCAATACTTGTTTCAGGCAATTCTGCAGCGAATATTGAATGAACATGTTGTTGTTCAACAGGCATAGGGCTAAGTTGCGTGGTGGGCTAATCAAACAGCAACTTCCAGAGCCTTAGGACTAGGTTCTGGGTCTTTCTAGCATAGTTTCTCATCTATAACTAATTAGCTTGCTTCTTCTTCTACGAAACTAGCGGCGAGTCGGCCGCGACTTGGCCGCAGCGAATTTATTTTGTTCAGCACACGACAGTTTCCAAATACTCTAAATGATCATTCAGTCAAGTTCAGTCTAAATGATCACGTTGTAACGCTATAAACGAGTTTCAAGACATTGATTTTGTTGTTTTAAACTTCTCGGATGCGGGAGCCGGTCAGAAGAGAGCTTTGGCTCTGTTCTAGGCTAACCATACTGTAAATGCCTCAGGCTTAGGCCAAGATGCTGCCGCAGGGTTTCCTTAGTTATTGGCTTACCACGCTTCGTAGGGCACTCAGTTGAGCAACACAGGGACGCCTTACAACACAGGGACGCCTAATGTAAATCTGCCTAAATCTGGGGCATGAAAATTCTGGCGGTGAGTTGTCACGTGCTATAAGGTGCCTGGGAACCAGTGCACCTTCGAAATTGCACGTCATCGGATGAGTGATATACTGAACGAGCGATAACGTTGCTTCATTTTAACAATGATTATCAGTGCTCAACGTGAAAATGACAAAGCATATAATGACTCGAGAATAAGCGATGAGCTTATTGATTCACTATAATGACATAATGGGCAAGAAGCAGACAAAACATACTAAAATCATTAGAACAAAGTCTTTACTGAAGTAGTCGCTTCTTTCGTCCTCTTTTGTTTGTCTGAAACTCCTCCTTTTGCCATTCAACTTACGCTTAAAGCTCTAGTGTCGACCATTGTGAGGGCACTCCAATGTGGTACTTTCTGGAATTCTCCATATGCTTCTCCATCGTAGCTGTGACTCTTACTCTTCAATGCGTTGTCAACTGGCGAGACCGTAATGCAGCGTTTAACATCGTCAAACACACGTATTTCCTTTTCATCTATTGCATGTGCCTCGTCAACTTGACTAACCTCGCTGTCTGGCTCTATACGCTATTCTGCTCTTCACCAATGGTCTCAAAATCAATTGGTTGGATTCGCATCCTTCAACTAAGCGTCACTTGCCTTTTACGCTCAACACCAGTCGGAACGACAATCATCAAAATCAAACGGAACCACGCGTGGTCATGGACTCCTCAACTCCTCCACTCCATCTACTTTGGTGTGCTCGTTTCATGGCTCGCGTCTACGCTGGCCTTTGTCCTCTCAATCCTCATTGACCTGCAGGCACATGGGCAATACGCCTCTACGAGATGCAAAGAGTACCACTGCTATCTGGATGCCTATACGCTGCTTTCACAGTGTAGACTCGCTGTTACAGTACTCTACATGGTCGTTATACTCGCAACTGGGACCTGTTATTATCGCTACTATAAGAAATCGATTGTAATCGATCCAGCGCTACGATGGACAAAGGAGAGAATCGCATTTTTCCACAATCACAACAAAATGTACCTGGTCTACTATCCGTTAATGTTACTCGTCTTAGGTCAGCAACTTGCAGCCCAACTAGCGCTTCATTTCGATGTTGTAAGTATACGGTATGCTTGATTTGGTTTATTTCAATTTTAAGCTACCAAACAACGCAATGCGTAATCATGCGAATGGGTACATGATGATTTGTCAAGCTACAGAGCCGCTTCTATTGAGTGGTCTCTACTACTACTTTATGATCTACAAGAAAATGTCGCTCACTTTGATGAATCACAGAAAGTTCTGAAACGATCATTGGCGTGGAAAATGGAACTAACTGTGTTGTTAGAAGTGAACAACAGAAGCTATGACATAGTTACATGAATTGCGGACGCATTTTCGTCGGCTCTAAAGGTCATGTGCTTTGTTCCGTGTTTTCTATTAAATTCAAAATCTTCAAATGATTGCGTTACGCACAAATAGTGCAACAGGAAGGCAAACAAACGGAAGGCAAAGGTCGTCGAAGACAAACAATCCATTCAGATAGTACGCTGCTTGACTCACTTTCAATGCTTGAACACAAACCACAAACAGCTAGGCCTATTTCCTTGAATTTCTGTCACCTTGGTCTGTCAAATAAAGGACCAAACATCGCAGAAATATTTTGTTTGGTTTGTCGATCACGATCATCAAGTTTATACAAGCCGTAATTTTTTAACGCGTACACAGGCTAGTTTGACCTGAAATCAGCGTTCTCGGCGCGATTGGATTGCAGTCGAAAAAGTTCCGTTCGTCTTGCACTCGTACTTAGGCATTGCGGTAATACACACTTTGATAACTCAATTAACGAGTTTAAAGGAATCGCCACCGAATTCTGAATTTCGACAGTTCGATGACAGCCAAACATAGTTGGTACTTTGCGCTAAGCACATCATAGGCTTAGCTTAGGGTGCTTTGTCCAGTTTTCTGGCTTACCAGGCTTTGTAGGACACACCAGGCCTACTTCAAGTCTGTTAGCAAACCGTCGTTGGCACTGACCGCTTAGAGGCTGCGAATGTTGATTTTTCGACTATTTTGACTGATTCTGATGGCATGAGAGTTATCCATTTGGTATCGAACGGCAATGCAATCAAAATCACGCTAAACTGAGCTGCGACTCATCTTCGAACTAGTTTATGCTTTTCCAGGCTTCGTTTGACTGCAGATATCACATAGCAGGTATAGCTCTTCTGTCATTGCATTGAAAAAGGCACGGAACCACGAGGATCCTTGATTAGGGAGTCTCTAGTTGATCTGAACCGGACCAGCCAAGTTACTCCGATGTGTATTGTTTGAAGCTTCTGTCGAAACCAAGTGATATGCGAAATAAACCCTCAAACTGTCAATCCTAAAAAAGCTCTAGGATCGAATCCGGCCAGCTCTGTTCATGACCATTGTGTCAGTGCTGTTTACATCAAGTTAAATTAGGTGATCGTGAGCGCCATTCGCAAAGTGGCGAGGACAGAGTGGGTAACCTGATATGGGTACACCTATTTGTTTTTAAATAGGCAGCTGTTTTATTGATATTTTCCGTCAAGTGTGGCAATTTTCCACGTGTCCATAAGAGGACAAAGCGCGACAAACAAGTTTAAAGTCTTAGGTCAAAACACAACTATTCTGGGATCAGCTTCGAATGCAACGTTTGAAATCGAGGCGCCTTTTTTGGTATTGCCGGTGAATGACGCATTCGTGTGGTCCTCTCTGTACGTCTGACTGATTTTGTGTGTTTTCAACAGCTGTTGAGGAAAACGTTGAAATATTTGTTCTTCCG
The DNA here is from genome assembly GCA_007213375.1 of Steinernema feltiae. Lineage (NCBI taxonomy): Eukaryota > Metazoa > Nematoda > Chromadorea > Rhabditida > Steinernematidae > Steinernema > Steinernema feltiae. The sequence goes on from MQUG01000158.1 coordinate 22,094, forward strand.
CGAGGCGTTAAATCGAAAATATTTTGAAAATTAATGTTTATCAGGCTCCTCTGCCCATTTTGCACCCATTTCCGCTCCAATCCGTGGAATTTGAACAAAACAGTTTTGGTTTTCACTACAAGGAATTGTTTTATTGTGCTTTATGGCTGAGACATTGATAAAACGAGGTGCTCTGTTCTCCATTTCTTCGGTGACTCGCTTGGCTTGTTTCAAACAAAGAACATGCTTTTTCTGAGATTCTACGGGTCCACCGCGACTTATTCTCCGTTGACGTTTTCTCCGACGACAAATTCTCCGCGCGACTTATTCTCGGACACGAGCATATAAAAAACAATTCTAACAAATTCAAAAACAACAACTACTCAAAGACACAAGACTTATTTCCTGTTCTGACAGCACTTTCGCTTCTAAAATAAGGATAATTTTAAAGCCAACTACTACCTTTAAACTTCCCATTCTTCGGAATCATAGCCATCACCACGGTCGATAGTGAAATCGTCTTGTCCCTCTTCATCTATATCACCATGTACACTTTCTTCGTCAAACTTGTCAGCCTGCTCAACGCTATCGACGAAATAACCAACTTCATCTCGAGGAGCCGACACGCAACAGTGATACGTTTGACGACGGCAATACTTCAGTAAACACGACATTGACATAAGCTCACCTGCGGCGGAAAGTTGAGATTCGAGGTTAGTCTTTTGGTTTGATGATGCGCGCCTCTGCCATCCGGTAAACCTGCTTTCTCAACTTCAAATCATCAATACCACGAATGCGCAATTGCGCAGCTGTTAGAAATCGTCCGCAACACTGAGTACAAGTAACCACAGGAAGGACGATATTGTTTCAAAGCACTTCTCAACCCATTATGAAATCCTTCCGCGTGTTTTGTTGTGCGCGAACCGTTATTTGCCCATTGACAAATATCATCAAGACGAGCTCTCCATGTAGTCAGCAAAGCGTCTCACGCTACTGTTAAAAGAGGCCGAACCTCTCGGCAAGTTCGATGATGTTAGTAAATGGTCAAAAACTTGTCATCGTTGACATCGTTTAACGCGGAGAATTTGTCGGGTGGAGAATAAGTCGCGAGGATAATATGTCGGAATATCGTGCAAACAGCACAGAATTTGGTGATTTGACAACGAACGATCAAATCTGGCTCTCTGATTCTATTTTGCCAACCGCTCTCCGTTAGTTTTCTAGTTTTCAGCCTTGTTTTCGTCTAGGATATCTGAGCGAATCCAAATTCTTTGTCGTTTGTCACTCGAGAAAAACAAAAGAAAAAGATTTGTATCCGTCTTTTAACGGCCATCAAAAACGAAGCGCAGGTCTTACCGATAAACAAGCCGACGGAATTGATTCTGACTGAACTGAACAGCATTTCCTTCCATAATAATTATCAAAACAGCTTTTCTCGCACTTTGATGAATTAGTCATCTTCAAAGAATCCATTTTCCGTTGAACGTTTGTATTCTTCTTAACTTACGATGTTATTGTCGCTGGGAGCGGAGCTTCAGAAGCGACAATTAATTTGTTTCCCTTGGCTGTTGGCTGCAGCTCTCTCTTTCTTTTACAACGTGAATTTAAGCTGCAATCTTTTTAGATTACTGATTACTGATGAATTGTCTGACAATGTTTCCGTTTTGTAGGTTATATTGCCGACTATCAGACCAATGTCGGACGACAAATTTGAAGCTCTCTTCAGCCATATTATGGACTTAACAACTTGCATTCATATTCCGCTTAAAATCTTTGCAATTTACGTCATCGTCCGTCACACGCCGCCGCAACTCCGCCACTATTCCTACTTTACTCTGAACACGATGTTCTGGAACTTTCTTTGCAATTTCGTCACCGCACTTATCCATTTCTACCCGCTGTTTCCCGCTCCTTGCTTCCGAGCAAATGGATTTGCCAGACATTTCATTGAGAATGAAGAATTCGGCTATTGGATATTTCTGCTAACGGTTTTCATAACCGTTGAATGCTCTTTTGCGCTGCTGTTCGCCTTCCCACATCGCTACATTGTGTTTGTCCATCCAAAGCTGGCCGCTCGCGTCAGACCACTCTGGGTCTATGCTCTCTGTGGTGCAGCACACATTGTCGTGGCTTTGTTTTACTTTCCAATCGCAGTTGGATGGATCGTCCGCTACAAGGACTATCCGGAGATAGCGAAACTTCCCGACAAACTGTTTGTCTACTGTTGGAACCCTAACGGCATTCAGAATGTTGCTATTATATATGGCGCTTTTGCAGTTATAGCTACGGGAATCCTTGTAATTGTGGCCTCTTCATTCTTGTTCTTAAGAAAAGTTCAAAACCTTCAAAAAGAAATCACTCACGAGGAGACTTTGGCCCTGCAGAAGAAGGTTTTCGCCAGTCTTCTCACGCTGACTGCCTTGGCGATGCTCTTTGGCGGCATTCCAATTGTTGCCGTAGCTTGCTCACTAGCTATTCCTTCGGGGCACTACAACCGCGAAACGACCATGTTCAGCTTGGTTGTTCTCTGTAATCACGGAGGCGTTTCCGCAATCGCCTACTTGGTCTTCTTCAAAGCGTATCGAGATGTGGTCAAGCGGATTTTCTCAAATCTGATTGATCGACTAAGGAGACGGAAAACCAAAGTGCGTTCTATTGTAGTTGGCTTGAGAGACTCTAACGTCTCAGTAGCTCTCCCAAATGTCAAATGAATTTAATTTATAATTGCAATAAATTCACGCAGCGTCTGTAGTCTGACAAGCACAAGCTGTTGGTGAGCGTCGGTGAGGATTACTGTACTAGACGCGCAGCCGCATGTCGATGTCGGAGTGACCGTGGGGATTGCTTGTGACATTCAAAGGCTTCTTGCGTTCTCATCCCTTAACGATGAAAAGTAAATTTTTGGCTGCTTTCATGCGATAAACTGTAAACCTTTCTCTGTAGCGCAAGTATAGCAAACCGAAGAGAATTGAATTTGAGAACAGAAAGAGAAGATGTTTGGGGAAAAACACTGTTCTCCGGAAGAATCTGACAATGAGCCCTTGGACAATCTGATCCCTGCGGACGATCTGAGCCCCTGAGAACATTCGGAGCCCCCGAGATTGTCCGCGGGGAAAAGAAACTTTTCGTTTTACGACTTCAACTCAAGCAAATCAGTAAGAAGCTAGGTAGAAAAGAAACCAACTAGGATTTCCTTATGTTAGTGAAACTGCGAGTGAAACGGCAAAAGCTTGTTGCCGTTGCACCACTGTTGTGCAATTGTTGTGCAACTTTTGACCTTATAAACCGAGTTTTGAACAGAAAGGCCACTCTGCAGAACGATCGCTTGCTATCCAGCATGTCGCCAAACCGCTTTGACCCCTCTGAGACCAAGATCGGTGAGCGTTTCGTTTGTCTCTGTCGCGTTCAAGTCTTCTTTTTCTCTTTTCAGTCTCTCTGCGTTGCGTTGGAGGAGAAGTTGCGGCCACACGGCTCTGGCGCCCAAAGTCGGTTCCCTTGGATTGTCCACAACGGCGACCTCACCTTTGATCGAATCCTCCGAGTCGCTCACCAGATGCGCCCTCGCTCGATGGCGTTCGGAACAGTGACGGAAATTCTCGGTGAGATTTTTGCCATTTGCGCACAGGACAAGTCTTCATTTGGCTGTTTTTTTTAGGAACCGCCCAGTCAGTTAGGTGCACTGTCGATGGTCAAACTCCCCATGACGTTGTCGACGCCATCAATACAGGCGAAATTGAAATTTCAGCCTATTAAAGTGTTTGCGTTGTTTTATTTTGGTCCCTGTTTTGATCAGTTGTTTTGTTCATTTTTGGTGACGATTGAAGTTGTTGTTGTTACTTCAAACTGCACTAGCAATAAAGAACATTGCATTCAAGTTGCTTCGAGTGACTCTTCTCAGTGTACAGTAGCGGTGACAGCCGAGCTCATTGCGTGCGTTGCGCCAACACCACCTGACACTTTTGCGAGTCCAAACAGCTTTCTAATCGCTCCCCTATACAACGTGCTCTGTGAGTAGTAGACGAAGAACGGAGCAGCGAGGTTGACATTGGCGCTGATGCCTATAGTCGTGATCAGCGCTGTGTAGACGCGATGGCTGAAATTGATCGTAGCAGATGAAAAATTGAAACGCGACCTACGTAGGACTAATGAGAAGAGCGATCGATCCGGTTACGGTAGTGAAGAACCATCCAAAAATGTAGACAAAAATTAGCGTTTTGAGCGATCGGTTCACAGCGTTGTATTCGCGTTGGTTCGTTGTTTGCATGTCTGCGATGATCAAATTTTGAAGTCTAGACTTAGAAACAGCAAACGTGCCAACCTTTGAACTGTTTGCTGATCATGTAGTAACATACGATGACTCCGCTGTTGACCACAGCTCCTGCGCCAAGCCATATATTGGTCACATAGCCGGTCATGCTCTCCGCAATGAGACACATGGTGAGCTCGTCGGTTATACTCATGTAAGAGAGGACTTTCAAGATTGCACAGTAACCCAAACAGGTTAACACAATTCCGGTGATGTAGAATGTCGGATTTATGGTCTTGTAGAAGGCGGCCCAGCGAACGCAGACGAATCGATCCAGCGCGATGAAAAGCATCATCATAGTTGAGAAGTCAAAAGCGGAGATAAACGGCAAATTGGCATAGAAACAGGTCCTGAACGTGACCAGAATCTCATTGTAGGCGCAATAGGCGTAGAAGAAGTGAGATCCTTGCATGAAGAGATCGGTGAACGCTTGGATTCCAATGAGGATATTGCAGGGATTATGCAGATCTTTTGACCTAAAATAGCGATTTTAAGGCTTGATTGATGCCCCAACATACCGTATAGTAACAATGATGATAATGGTGTTTCCAAACCAACTCAACGCAGTGAAGAAGAGGTAAATGGAGACCACGATTTGGTTAACGAAGAAGAAGGTCGAAAGTGACAGTTCAAAGTCAACGAGCGCCGTCATCGTCAACTAAACGAAGAATGAACCAATGTTTTTGCTTGTGCACGAAATTCTCGTAAACGCCTACACTTGAGCCCTTCGTGAAGTGCACACAAACACGTAGCATTCATTTTACACTGCCTACAAACGAGAGCAATCGAGATTGCAGTAGATTCTCTACGCTGTCTTTAGTATTCACCGAGCCTGTGCGCTATGAATGAACGCTAATGATAATTGTTACGGCGCGTGAATTTGCGTTAGAACGTGACAAAATAGTGATGTCAAATGAGGCGTTATCGTCATGCTTTTCATGAGTTATCGTCAAGTGTAATTTCGAGATGCGCATAGACACGTGGTAGACGAGTAAAACAATAGATGCGACCAGACCGAATCGGAACAACAAGGCCGTTCTGTGAACAATGTCAAAATGATGCGTCATAAAGTCGTTTTAAGTCCATTTTTCAGAGATCGAAATTATTTAAGAATTTTAATTAGTTTTATATACAAAACGCCCTGAAAACCAGAATCGGTCTACACTGCCTCCACTACTAAAAGGTCAATGTACTCGCCAAATTGTTGTTTGCCCTTGGCACACAATATCATCAAGCAAAAGGTGAAGGGAACGACAAATTGCGTGCGATTGAGCATTATTGTCGTTCCGCATTCGAAAATGCAAAGTTCGCACGCCCGGTGTTTGTCACCTGTCATGCATGACGCCTGTCATCTCCAACGGCAAAACCCACAAATCGCCGATTTCTGTTTTCCTGGGGAATTATATGGAAATCTGAGGTTACCAACTTCTTCCTTGTCCGGTCATCACCTCGTCTTGCCAAGTTTGACACAAATTGGATACTTAATGGCTGAGAACAGTGAAAAACGAGGTTCTCTGACAATTTCTTCAGCTTCGGTGACTTGCATGGATTGTTTCAAGTAAAAAATTCTGAATTTCTACGGGTATACTGGCTGAAAACAACACGGATTTAACAGGCATCCGTACAAACACGGAACATTTTCGAATACGGAACGAAAGTTTCAAGTGCTCTGTGGTTGAAAGATGACGAAGTAGTCTCTCATCTTCGACATGAACGCCTCTACAGAAGCCCAAGATGTGGTAAATAAAAACGACTTTCAAGTGTTTGTATCGAATTTGGAGGTTTTTTAAGCACAAAACAGAAATTTAACATTCGATGAGATGTTGAAAAGTTGTGGTTGATCTTTGCCCGTTGCAATACTTTCTGCAGTCTGGTCATAGCTACCTGCTCATGGAGTACTACCTGCGATAGATTCAGTATACAATCGATGTCCCTTAAGAATTGAAATAAACAATTCTTGTTTTGTTCAAAAGATAACATGAACGAGTTGTGTACAACTACGATACCATGAGAATTCACATCATGAGGACAGGCCGGAATAAACCAGAGATGTTTGCTTCCGCAAATCCTCGGGTACACGGTACCAAAACCGAACTTTGAGAAGAGACAAAGATGAGAATTGGGCCCAAAGCAATGGTACGCTTCACGTTGGTCTTGTTAGTGTCATTTCTGCTCGTCAGGAGGCTCATACTCGTAACACGACGTTTCCGCGCAAACTGTTACCGCGCAGACCGTTACCGCGCAATCCGTTACCGCGCAATCTAGAGCGCAGTTTTGCGCGGTAAACTTTTCACTTCTTTTCTTTCGACTTATTTATTTGACAAACCGGCGCTAAAACTAAGAAGACTAAGCTGAACTTAAGCATAGCCAAGGGTGCTTTCCCTAGTTTTCTGGCGTGCCAGGCTTCGTAGGGCGTTCAGGCTTCGCGCTAAGCTCAGCTTAGGCCTAGCTCAGTGGTTTAGCCTAGTTTTCTGGCGTGCCAGGCTTCGTCGGGCGTTCAGGCTTCGCACAGATAGGGTTTGCTAACCTAATAAGAACAACGTTTAGATGTTTTGTAACATGTTCTTCTCTTCATGTCGCTGTTACCAAAATTGCGCGGTAACGGTCTGCGCGGTAACAGTTTGCGCGGTAACGGATTGCGCGGTAACGGATTGCGCGGTAACAGATTGCGCGGTAATGGTTGCGCGGCAACGGTTTGCGCGGAAATGTTATGACGCCGCTCATACTCTCTCCTTTTTATTGGTCTAGAAATTGGAAGTCTTTTAAGCACAAAACAGAAATTTAACATTCGATGAGATGTTGAAAAGTTGTGGTTGATTTTTGCCCGTTCGCTTCGCGCTGTATACTTTACATCATCGCGTTAGGACATTGCATAATTCAACTAATTAATTCAAACCTGTTATGATTGATGACGACTATTTGTTTTGATCGCTGAAAATCAGCTGGTCGTCCTAACAAACTCGTTACAAACTCCGCTTTGCCACTTTTTCAACTAGGCGCACAATGTTCAACCGCACAATCAGCCACGCGTTCTACTACACCTTCATCGCAATCGCCTTCTTGGTGGGTACCTTTTTCGTCTATATCGTCGTCACAAAATCTCCCCGCTTCCTCCGCTCCTACAAGAACAACCTCCTCAATCTCACTTTCTGGTATTTTGCCGATCTTGTGCTATTTCTAGTGGCAGAACCATCAGTTCAAGTTTTAAATACACAAATATGCTTCAACTCGTTGTCTCCTCTGCTGCAACAGAGCCCACCGCTGTTCTATTCGCTCTTTGGCTTGGGCGTTGTGTCCACCGCAAACGTCGCCTTCGCAATCGTCTTCTGTTTCCTCTCTCGCTATGTGCATTTGGCCCATCCGACTGCTCTCAAATGGTTTCAGTCCTTTCCGGGCACCATTTTTTACGTCTCCTCGCATGCGTTCTGTAGTCTGGGCATAGCTGTGCTGTCCTACCTGTTCGTGAAATCGACAGATTCAGTTTATCTGGAGGATGGCTTCTCCATCTGCTTGAACACACGCTCCAACTATGCTGTTTCCGCATTCTTCTGTTTCTTATTTTCAGCTATGATCTTCATTTTTATGTTTCTCTGTCTTTTTGTGCTCCTCAGCATCCGCGCTCTACGTGAGAGCAAGCCAGTGATGAGAACCAAGTCGTATCGTCTTCAAAATCTACTCACTGTAAACCTGGTTGTGCTGACCGTACTTCCAACCCTGTTCTACATAATTCCAATCATCGTCTCAACGGCAGCAGTGTACTTGAATCTGCCGTCGTTAGAAGCACTGATCTACTTTACAATCCACCTACCATTCGCAGAAATCATTCTCAGCTGGTGTGCGACGTTGTACTTTGTGACTCCTTATCGGAAAGCGGTCTTAAAACTACTAAAAATGTGAAAGACGGTACGATTTGTAACAGCTGTCCAATTGATGTCCTTTAGGAATTGAAATAAACAATTCTTGTTTTGTTCAAACGATAACAGGAACGGGTTGGGTAACTACGAGAATTCACATCACGAGGACAGAAGAAGAGGAGCCGGAATAAACCAGAGATGTTCGGTTCCAAAAATCCTCCGGTACTTGGAACCACAGAAACGACATTGACAGACAAGAGAAACGAAAAGCTAATCTCTGAGGAGGTTTTCCGTTTATTCCCAATTTTGGTCTCGTCACGAAGTCCGGTCCGGTTTCGGTAGTAGTTGAGGGGGTTCCAATGGGGGTCCAGGGGATTTGGGGCTTTCCCAGGGGGACCCTGGAAAGGGGGACCCTCGTTACAGTAATCCTACCGTAACCTTAAAAGATTTACAGTAACCATACAGTAATCCAAATTGCAGTAATCCATTCTACCGCAAAAAAATTAATCCAAAGCGATGATTGTGGAATCCTTTGTCGATAAAAAAATAAAATAAAAAAGTGAGTTCGTGCTGTTTTCCATAGATGATGAACTCGACATCTCCTACAGCGTCGATCTTCAGCAACATACGCCTATACATAATGACACGCCCAGCTGCTCCTCTGAAGAAGCCGGGGTCAAAGAGTTGGACTATCTGACCGTTGAAATCAACAGAGTCCGAAGGAGTCATCTTTTCAAACTCTAAATTATTTCAAAGTTAAGCATATACAAACACCCAGACGCGCACATGTCCGACACATGCTATGCATCAGCTTTTTAAGTAAATCCAATTCAGACTCGCACCACGCCTCTTCAACCTCTCACATTGAACACTAGGTCGACATGACGTCCATAGATGATGAACTCAACTTTGCCTGGCACATCCTTTACATTCAGCAACATACGTCGGAAGACAACTGCCCGGCCGTCTAATCCTCGGAAAAAGGGTTTAGGGTATAGAGCCAAAACATCTGGAGATGCAGGAGATGATGGTTGGGTAGGAGCAATTTCCGTGAGCTGCGCATCAGGACTAGTAGAGAGATCAGTAGGAGAAGCAGCCATCTCAAATGATTTTTGAAACAACAATAAACATGTGCACACATTGTCCGTCTTAAATAATGCAAATTCTAAAATGAAATGACCAATATGGGCGGTTACTCTCACGGCCTTTGTAGCAATCGCCGTATCTCCACCTAACGCAATTGCTAACAAACTGTCGAAAATTAGGCTAATTTAATCATCTATGGCGCTCACTAAACGCTCAAAACAAGCACATTTAGTCACTCACCTGGTCATGTCTATTGACGAGAGCAGTGTTCTCATCTACTACGTAGCCGCCGTCGTTTGCTTCATTGTTGGAGGTTTATTCCTCCATGTCGTCATTCAAAAATCACCCCCGACCATTCGGTCCTACCGTAATCGCCTGCTCAACTTGACCTTTTGGAATTCACTGTTCGTTGTTCAACTTTTGCTTCTTCAGCCTAGCGGAACTCTCTTCAATTCTCTTGTTTGCTTACGACCACTGGGATTCATCCACAAAATCCACGTAGACCTGTTCTACGTGGTGCTGTTTGTAGTGATTGTTGGATCTTTCAACATCGCCTTGGCCGTCTGGCTCTGTTTCTTCTTTCGCTATGTGCAACTCGCTCATCCAAAGATATCCGAATGGCTTCAATCGTCCAAGGGTACGGTATCCTGTGCTTTGTGTCACTTGTGCGTATCCATCGGAAGCGGAATCTTCACGTACATGTTTCTGAGCACAATGCAGCAATTCAGCGACAAAGAAGAACTTTTATTCTGTTTTGAACCAACCGGAAACCTTGCAACTACCGTATTCATCTGCTTTCTGTTGGTATTTACAGTGTGCAGTTGCGTTTCGTTTCTTGCGCTTACAATTCTCAGCCTCCGAGTCCTTCGCTCCCAACAATCGACAATGAGCGCAAAGACCTACCGTCTTCAGCTGGAGCTCACTGTTAATCTAATAATGCTAACGGTCTTTCCCGTTGTCTTTGACATCGTTCCTGTAGTCTTGACCTGTTTGGGAATGTATTTCAAGTTTAACTCACTCGAAACAATATTCTTGTTGGTGTTTCATTTGCCCTGCGTTGAGGTCATCTGTTGCTGGTGCGTTACGCTGGCGTTCGTGACGCCATATCGACATGCAGTGCGAGATCTTGTACTACAAATTCTAGACTATCGCCCCACTCTTTGACACTCAACACCAAACACCAAATGACTAACAGCGATTGTGAAAAACACAAAATAACGCAATCAAGCAGGTGATTTGTCCACTCGAAGCAAACAGAATTGAGTCTATGACGTGCCCTGAATCTTCTATTTGTCATTGTAATGAAGATCGTCGAAAAACTGCAATTTCTAACTACTAATTGACATTGTCAGTAAAAAATCGCAGCATCGTAATCCGATCCTACCGTAACCTGTTTATTGTAATGTTTTGGTACCCGCTGAGTGTAGTGTAGTGAATTCGCTAGTTTGCGTTAAACAGGGATTGATCAGTAAGATTGTTACTAGCTATGAGTTGACCTGTTTGCTCCCTAGTTACTGTAACGGAGTCTGAACTCCGCGCCTCTTATGTCGATCCGATATAGAAGCGCGTTGTATCTTCAATCGGGTCCTTTCATTCAGATATTTTTTGCTTATGAAACTGAGTTTGTAATGTACCAAATTATGTAGTGTATTATAATAAAATATTCATTTTCCGTCAGTGCTAAAATTAGAAATTATATTCGTTTTAAAATTGTTATTTGTGCAATAACAGCAACGATTGAAAATTTAAAATCACGATTTCTTGATTGCAATGTTTATTCAACGCTCAAAGGTCACAAGAAGCTTGACATCACACAGAATTGACCGTTCTGTTTGGGTGACGATTGTTTAGATCTTGGGGACGAGTCCGCCGGCAGCTCCGGTGAGTCCTCCGAGAAGATCGCTCGCACCCGCGTCTCCGCCGGCGAGAATGGGGCCGACGATAGGGAGGCCACCGACCACTCCAGAAACAGCATCGATGGGAGCCTTGACGATCCCTCCGACGACGGGGAGACCTCCGGCGATCTTTTCCACAGTTCCGAGGAGACCACCGGCGGCACCGGCGGCGTCACCAGCCGCTCCGGATGCGGCGCCTCCGAGACCTCCGAGAAGACCTCCAGCGATTCCAGAAACAGCGCCAGTGGCGTCACCGACTGCTCCAGCGGGTTGCGCGCCTCCGAGGATGGGGCCAACGACGGGGAGGCCGCCGGCGATGCCACTGACGGCATCGATGGGAGCCTTGACGATCCCACCGACGACGGGGAGACCTCCGGCGATTCCTCCAACGGTTCCGAGAAGTCCACCGGCGGCACCAGAAGCGTCACCAGCGGCTCCGGATGCGGCGCCTCCGAGTCCTCCGAGAAGCCCACCAATGTCGAGACCGCCCTTGTTGTGGCCAGGGGCGTCTTCGGACTTGCCGGGTCCGTCCTCGGCCATCTAGACAGAGAATCCAATTTAAGCCGAGTAGAATCCACTCACCACGGCGGCGACGACGAGAAGAGAGAGGAGAGCGAGGACCTTCATGTTGAACGACGGCTGTCGAGTGAATGATTCTACGGCCGGCTGCTGCTCTTTTGTATCCGTCGAAGAGCGCGATTTGCATTGTTGCCACGTCTGCCACGTTCCTCTCTATTTTCAACTTTTGATCGACAGCGTAGCCTGCGAAAACAACGTTTACATGATCTTTAAACAGATGATCGTGTTTTACCGCAATCTCGCCGGCAAACACGGGCAAAAACAATTCGACTGTGATACTAGCCAATGGAGCAAATTGAATTAAAGCAAAATAATGGTACTTTTCTGGGCTACATTTGATCAAACTCTGATCATTTTGATCTGTTGATCTGACTCCTAAAAACCAATTGATGCAGCCGTCACATCTGCTCTAATTAAACTCACGATCACGTAAACACGTAAAAGATCACTTAAACGTTGTTTTCGCAGGCTACGCTGTCGATCAAAAGTTGAAAACAGAGAGGAACGTGGCAGACGTGGCAACAATGCAAATCGCGCTCTTCGACGGATACAAAAGCGCAGCAGCCGGCCGTAGAATCATTCACTCGACAGCCGTCGTTCAACATGAAGGTCCTCGCTCTCATCTCTCTTCTCGTTGTCGCCGCCGTGGTGAGTGGATTCTACTCGGCTTAAATTGGATTCTCTGTCTAGATGGCCGAGGACGGACCCGGCAAGTCCGAAGACGCCCCTGGCCACAACAAGGGCGGTCTCGACATTGGTGGGCTTCTCGGAGGACTCGGAGGCGCCGCATCCGGAGCCGCTGGTGACGCGGCCGGTGCCGCCGGTGGACTTCTCGGAACCGTTGGAGGAATCGCCGGAGGTCTCCCCGTCGTCGGTGGGATCGTCAAGGCTCCCATCGATGCCGTCTGTGGCATCGCCGGCGGTCTCCCCGTCGTTGGCCCCATCCTCGGTGGCGCGCAACCCGCTGGAGCGGTCGGTGACGCCACTGGCGCTGTTTCTGGAATCGCTGGAGGTCTTCTCGGAGGTCTCGGAGGCGCCGCATCCGGAGCGGCTGGTGACGCCGCCGGTGCCGCCGGTGGTCTCCTCGGAACTGTGGAAAAGATCGCCGGAGGTCTCCCCGTCGTCGGAGGGATCGTCAAGGCTCCCATCGATGCTGTTTCTGGAGTGGTCGGTGGCCTCCCTATCGTCGGCCCCATCCTCGCCGGCGGAGACGCGGGTGCGAGCGATCTTCTCGGAGGACTCACCGGAGGACTCACCGGAGCTGCCGGCGGACTCGTCCCCAAGATCTAAACAATCGTCACCCAAACAGAACGGTCAATTCTGTGTGATGTCAAGCTTCTTTTGAGCTTTGAGCGTTGAATAAACATTGCAATCAAGAAATCGTGATTTGTTGACATATTCTGCGAAGCAAGTGCACAAGCACTCTAAAATCAATTTTGTAAGGATCCTAGGCGGCTCCGCCTTGCTGAGGCACCCGTCACACGCCTTAACTGTCTGTCGCCACACCCAGCACCGTCACCAAACCATCGACGGCACAACGACAATCTCACAAATTACGAAAGAGCGTTTCATTCATTCTTTCCGTGTGTTTTAGATCGATCAGTGATCAGCGAGCACATGGACAACGCAGCACTTAGCACTCAGGATGACGCAAACTTGCGAAACCGCCAGAGGAACAATGGGAAGCGCAACCGAACGACGACGGACTTATCGAAACGTGGCCTCAACAAAGGAAATGCGCAATCGTTTCTACTCACAATCGCCACTTGATTTTCGAAAATAAATTGTATATAAGCGGAGCGTCCGATCATTCGTGGTCCGATCCCGCGCATCGCCTGCAGTTGGCATGTATTGAGAGTTAAGAAGTAAATTATTGTATTTGACGTCTTGTGTACTCCTACAGTTGGATTTGTGTTGAATTTGAATTTTTATTCCTCGCGCAGCACTAACTCTGAGACTGATCTAGGATAGGATTGAGGTTAAGTTTGGCTTGAAGTTTAAGTAGTCGAAAGCGGACCATTTGGTGAGTGCGACTAATTGGGTGATTAGTCGGCAATTAGCATTGAGAGCTCGTGTTCGATCGAGAGTTGACATTTAAGCGGGTTATCGAAGTAAGACGCGAGAGGAAAGCGCATAGTTAAGAAGTTATTAATTGAGTTAAGTAAGTGAAAACCACGTTACTATTTGTATTTGAACGAATGGACGATGAAATGGACAAAACTAAACAATTCAAATTCAAAAAAGTTCATCTTCAATGCCTACTTTACAAAAACGTATAAAATTAAAATCAAACATATTTTTAACTCAATTTGATTTTCAGCACTGTATTTAAATAATCAAAGCCAGCGCTTGTAACAGTTTAACCGCAATTCAAAAAGATCCGTAGCCGACAAATCTGGAAATGAATCTGGAAGTGTTATAGTTGTAGCAGTGTACGATGACGATTTGCGCCAAGACTGGACTTTGTGGTGGTGAAGGGTTGACCTGCGTCACTTATTACTTTCCCGTTCTAAAGTCGCACCGTTGAACTTGTGAATAAATGAACATTTGAGTCGTTTTGTGTCTGATACGCATCGCCACTAATATCACTGATCACTTCCGATTTTAGCACAAAAATGCGCTCAACTCTGCACGAGGCAAAAGCTATTATCAAGTCATCTGATAGCGGGAACGACCGTACCGCTCCGTTCGTCTTTGATGCGTTGCAGAGGAATAAAACACAAAACACTGCAAACCGTTTGGTTACTCCTCCACGGCACAGTCAACCGAGCACAATCAGAGGCTTGCTTCAAGGGCCAATGGAGACTAGGCTTCTATTAGAACGCTTAGGTAAGAATGCTTTTTAATGCTGCTCTGAGAATCGGGCGCCTAACAACACGGCATGCCGTGTGGACATTTTTTGAAAAATTGCGCTGTTTTGATATCAGCAAAATGTGAGCCATTGAACCCGAGGAGCCGGAAATCGTGGCTCGGCACGTTACGTACTTGCTGTTATCGAGCCTCTACGAAATACGAAATAGCTTTTTCATTCATTTATCTCGCTGTTTTCGTTGTTTTCTAACCAAATCGAACAGCGAAACTGTTAAACACACAAAACAGGCATATTTGACTGTAGTGAATATTGAGCCCGCATGCTTGCTAACCGGCTCGATGGGATTTTCGTGAGACGAACCGGCTCGCGGCTAGGCTCAGCGACATCAGCTTCTCTGGGCCCGGGGATGTGTGCTGCAAAACGCTGAATCCGGTCGTTTCAACACTATAGGTTTGAGCCATTTATGACTTGTGGTGGTGTTGCGACTGGTAGGCGGAGCTCTTGCGCCAGCTGCGACTGCGCGCGCTAGTGCAGGGATCGGCCGCCGCAAGCGGTCGGTTCCCATCCGCTGGATGGACCCTAATAAACACCCTTAAGTCTCATCTCTTTCCCTTCGCTACACACGGGTAAAAGTTTTGAAAACAGTTTCTTACGTGTGTTCGTTCGTTGACTCGTTCGTTCCGGTTGTTCGTTCAGTGACAAACTCGGAAGCGGAGCAATTCCATTCGCATGCGAATTGATGAAAAAGATTTTCGTTTCGTTTGTCTGTCGTTATCGTTGTTCGTCGTCGCTCCGTATTCCTGATTGCCCCGGCCGGCGAGAGTCTTTAAGGGGTCCGACGACGGTCCGAATCGTCGGTGGATTAGCGAAGAGCTGTCGTGATCACCACCAAAACTCAATTCCAACGCAGAAAAACAGCAGCTGAAGCAGAGAAGCAACTGAAATTGTCACGGATTTTAGCGCAGCATCACCTTCAAAAGTGGTTCGTCTTATCATCGCGAGAGTGGCCACTAGCACATAGTTCAAAACACACATTTAGAGATTGCGTGAACATTTACAAAAAATGACACAACCGCTACCTCCTAGCAAAAGACCAAGAGATCGGTTACACACTCTCGTAATGAGTAGGACGTGTTCAATGCTAAGCCTTGGTGTAGCTTAAAAGCGATTAGGTATACGTGCGGCGAGGTCCACAGTACTTTCCCGTGCAAAATTCCACTCCGCCAGCGCAATCTTTTTCGGGTTGCGTGGACTGCCGCTGCGGCGTCACGTGTAGCGTGTTTGTGCTCGACTATGCACGATTTGTGCTTTGCATTGAAATTCGCGCTATGATCTAACACCATGTGAGTTGTGTGTTTTGATTTCAAAATGCGAAAATGAAAAAATTCTGAACACGCTGTCTAGAAAAGTAATAACTGCTCAGGGATTGCTCCGATCGAGTTGAAATTTGGCCATGTTGTAGGAAAAGGATGGGCGCACAAAAGTTATGCTTTGTTTGGGCTGAATCGGCCTCATCGCAAAGATATGAGCCGTTCAAGTTGACCGCGCGAACAGCCGCGCTCGCATGTCTCGCAGTGACACCGGCCGATTCACTGGAATATGCAAACCCTGCGACCGGTTGGTCGTTTGAAGCACTCACGCTGCTTGCACAAGGGCATGCGATGGCTCATTTGACACGGAATAATACTCCGAGTTTTTAAAAATCATACTCGCAAGACGCAAACGAGCGCGTGAGTGAAGAGTCATGAGTGAGCGCTTATTTTTGCCAATTTTGTTTGTTTTTCGAGCTGAAAACCGTACTACGCGCATCATGTCATGTGCGCAATGGCTCGGAGATCATTGTTTTGGTACCCGCTTAGTGTAGTGAATTCGCTAGTTTGCGTTAAACACTGATTGATCAGTAAGATTGTTACTAGCTATGAGTTGACCTGTTTGCTCCCTAGTTACTGTAACGGAGTCTGAACTCCGCGCCTCTTATGTCGATCCGATATAGAAGCGCGTTGTATCTTCAATCGGGTCCTTTCATTCAGATATTTTTTGCTTATGAAACTGAGTTTGTAATGTACCAAATTATGTAGTGTATTATAATAAAATATTCATTTTCCGTCAGTGCTAAAATTAGAAATTATATTCGTTTTAAAATTGTTATTTGTGCAATAACAGCAACGATTGAAAATTTAAAATCACGATTTCTTGATTGCAATGTTTATTCAACGCTCAAAGGTCACAAGAAGCTTGACATCACACAGAATTGACCGTTCTGTTTGGGTGACGATTGTTTAGATCTTGGGGACGAGTCCGCCGGCAGCTCCGGTGAGTCCTCCGGTGAGTCCTCCGGTGAGTCCTCCGAGAAGATCGCTCGCGCCCGCGTCTCCGCCGGCGAGGATGGGGCCGACGATAGGGAGGCCACCGACCACTCCAGAAACAGCATCGATGGGAGCCTTGACGATCCCTCCGACGACGGGGAGACCTCCGGCGATCTTTTCCACAGTTCCGAGGAGACCACCGGCGGCACCGGCGGCGTCACCAGCCGCTCCGGATGCGGCGCCTCCGAGACCTCCGAGAAGACCTCCAGCGATTCCAGAAACAGCGCCAGTGGCGTCACCGACTGCTCCAGCGGGTTGCGCGCCTCCGAGGATGGGGCCAACGACGGGGAGGCCGCCGGCGATGCCACTGACGGCATCGATGGGAGCCTTGACGATCCCACCGACGACGGGGAGACCTCCGGCGATTCCTCCAACGGTTCCGAGAAGTCCACCGGCGGCACCGGCCGCGTCACCAGCGGCTCCGGATGCGGCGCCTCCGAGTCCTCCGAGAAGCCCACCAATGTCGAGACCGCCCTTGTTGTGGCCAGGGGCGTCTTCGGATTTGCCGGGTCCGTCCTCGGCCATCTAGACAGAGAATCCAATTTATGCCGAGTAGAATCCACTCACCACGGCGGCGACGACGAGAATAGAGAGGAGAGCGAGGACCTTCATGTTGAACGACGGCTGTCGAGTGAATGATTCTACGGCCGGCTGCTGCTCTTTTGTATCCGTCGAAGAGCGCGATTTGCATTGTTGCCACGTCTGCCACGTTCCTCTCTGTTTTCAACTTTTGATCGACAGCGTAGCCTGCGAAAACAACGTTTACGTGATCTTTAAACAGATGATCGTGTTTTAACGGTAGATTCGCTACATTCGTCCGAATTGCAAAACTCAGGAACTCGAGTTTAATTAGAGCAGATGTGACGGCTGCATCAATTGGTTTTTAGGAGTCAGATCAACAGATCAAAATGATCAGAGTTTGATCAAATGTAGCCCAGAAAAGTACCATTATTTTGCTCTAATTCAATTTGCTCCATTGGCTAGTATTACAGTCGAATTGTTTTTGCCTCTGTTTGCCGGCGAGATTACGGTAAAACACGATCATCTGTTTAAAGATCACGTAAACGTTGTTTTCGCAGGCCGACGCTGTCGATCAAAAGTTGAAAACAGAGAGGAACGTGGCAGACGTGGCAACAATGCAAATCGCGCTCTTCGACGGATACAAAAGCGCAGCAGCCGGCCGTAGAATCATTCACTCGACAGCCGTCGTTCAACATGAAGGTCCTCGCTCTCATCTCTCTTCTCGTCGTCGCCGCCGTGGTGAGTGGATTCTACTCGGCATAAATTGGATTCTCTGTCTAGATGGCCGAGGACGGACCCGGCAAGTCCGAAGACGCCCCGGGCCACAACAAGGGCGGTCTCGACATTGGTGGGCTTCTCGGAGGACTCGGAGGCGCCGCATCCGGAGCCGCTGGTGACGCGGCCGGTGCCGCCGGTGGACTAGCACAAAAATGCGCTCAACTCTGCACGAGGCAAAAGCTATTATCAAGTCATCTGATAGCGGGAACGACCGTACCGCTCCGTTCGTCTTTGATGCGTTGCAGAGGAATAAAACACAAAACACTGCAAACCGTTTGGTTACTCCTCCACGGCACAGTCAACCGAGCACAATCAGAGGCTTGCTTCAAGGGCCAATGGAGACTAGGCTTCTATTAGAACGCTTAGGTAAGAATGCTTTTTAATGCTGCTCTGAGAATCGGGCGCCTAACAACACGGCATGCCGTGTGGACATTTTTTGAAAAATTGCGCTGTTTTGATATCAGCAAAATGTGAGCCATTGAACCCGAGGAGCCGGAAATCGTGGCTCGGCACGTTACTTAGTTGCTGTTATCGAGCCTCTACGACATACGAAATAGCTTTTTCATTCATTTTTCTCGCTGTTTTCGTTGTTTTCTAACCAAATCGAACAGCGAAACTGTTAAACACACAAAACAGGCATATTTGACTGTAGTGAATATTGAGCCCGCATGCTTGCTAACCGGCTCGATGGGATTTTCGTGAGACGAACCGGCTCGCGGCTAGGCTCAGCGACATCAGCTTCTCTGGGCCCGGGGATGTGTGCTGCAAAACGCTGAATCCGGTCGTTTCAACACTATAGGTTTGAGCCATTTATGACTTGTGGTGGTGTTGCGACTGGTAGGCGGAGCTCTTGCGCCAGCTGCGACTGCGCGCGCTAGTGCAGGGATCGGCCGCCTCAAGCGGTCGGTTCCCATCCGCTGGATGGACCCTAATAAACACCCTTAAGTCTCATCTCTTTCCCTTCGCTACACACGGGTAAATGTTTTGAAAACAGTTTCTTACGTGTGTTCGTTCGTTGACTCGTTCGTTCCGGTTGTTCGTTCAGTGACAAACTCGGACGCGGAACAATTCCATTCGCATGCGAATTGATGAAAATGCAGCGATTTTCGTTTCGTTTGTCTGTCGTTATCGTTGTGGGGCAGAGAATCGCCGCTCCGTATTCCTGATTGCCCCGGCCGGCGAGAGTCTTTAAGGGGCCCGATGACGGTCCGAATCGTCGGTGGATTAGCGAAGAGCTGTCGTGATCACCGCCAAAACTCAATTCCAAGGCAGAAAACCAGCAGCTAAAGCAGAGAAGCAACTGAAATTGTCACGGATTTTAGCGCAGCATCACCTTAAAAAGTGGTTCGTCTTATCATCGCGAGAGTGGCCACTAGCACATAGTTCAAAACACACATTTAGAGATTGCGTGACATTTACAAAAAAATGACACAACCGCTACCTCCTAGCAAAAGACCAAGAGATCGGTTACACACTCTCGTAATGAGTAGGACGTGTTCAATGCTAAGCCTTGGTGTAGCTTAAAAGCGATTAGGTATACGTGCGGCGAGGTCCACAGTACTTTCCCGTGCAAAATTCCACTCCGCCAGCGCAATCTTTTTCGGGTTGCGTGGACTGCCGCTGCGGCGTCACGTGTAGCGTGTTTGTGCTCGACTATGCACGATTTGTGCTTTGCATTGAAATTCGCGCTATGATCTAACACCATGTGAGTTGTGTGTTTTGATTTCAAAGAGCTGAGGAGGGGGTTTGTTCGTTGATAAGAGATACACCATAAAAGTGCTTCGGTGATCTGTCGGGGTTAATCTGCGCTATTTGCCATGTTCCTTCTCGTTGGATGCGTCTGTCTCCTTGTCGCTCTTCATACTCAGGCCGCTGAGAATCCTAGCGGTCCGTTGACCAACGATTTTCAGCTTTGGCTCGATCGGTATCAAGTAATTCAAAGCAGAAATTTTTAAAAATTGAACTTTTAGAAACGGTTACGGTAAGTACGACTTTGCGAGACTAGAGTTTGGAACTCAGGGCAGCTGCGGAGGAAAGAAGCGATCATCTGAGCAGGTTTTCATCACTGAGCTATCTCTGAAACCCGGAGATTTAGATCAAAAACACGCCTGTCATCTTCATTCACGGCAATTCCGACGGCGCACTCACCAATGGCGACAAGTACGGTACTGGATGGTCTAGTTCAATCGGTCATTTCTTGAAAAACGGCTACGAACCTTCTGAACTCTACGCAACAACCTGGAGCGACCGTGATCCGAAAAAGAGCTTCCAACGAACGCACAACTGCAAGGATCTGCTCTTCTTGAGGAGATTCATTCAGGCGGTGCTGCAGTACACCGGAGCGAAGAGGGTCAACATTATTGCTCACTCTATGGGTGTCACCATGGCTCGGCCACTCATCAAAGGCCTTTCTGTGAGTCAACGCGACGGTAATTCTCCATTGTTTCCGTTCATCAGACGCTTAATAGGACTTTCAGGCGCAACCTGCGTTCTCGGTAACCCAATCAGTCACCGAATCGACAAATTCATCGCAATCGCTGGTGCGAATTACGGTCTCTGTGTGTGCTCTTTAAAGAGCATGATGCCCTTTGGCAGCTGCAACGAGTACAACGGATTCTGGCCAGGATTCTCTTCGGACGAGTGTACCGCCCACTCGAATCATACAACTGCGATAGGGGAATACTCGCGCCTCCTCCAAGATTCGAACGAGAACAAAATCAAAGAAGCGAGGAGCACATTCGCTATTTGGTCTACAAGTAGGCGTTTGATTGCGTTGAATCGAGTAAAAAATGGCGCTTTTAGACGATGAAATCGTTACCAACAAGAATCTCGTTTATGGCAGGCACACAAGCGCCTACCCCACGATGGATGAGAAGATGGAATTCAACGATTTGTCGCATATGGAGACGAAAGATTCAACTGTAGATTTGCAGTTGTGGTGGATTAAACAGTGATCAACGTGTTTGCGTTCCAAAAACGCCCCTCAAAGTTCTCTTTTGGGTCTTGAAGCGATTCCCCTGAATGATCAATATGTATTGCGGTTTTGATCCAGTTTGGATGTATGTAAAAAATAGTAAATCTCACAAGTGCACAAGTGGTTGGAATCGCGGGTAGGGAAGTGCTCCATGAAGATCACAGGTTCGAAAACCAGCCAAAAAACTTGAAAATCAAGATCACAGACTGATTGAACCATTCAAAACAACGGTGAACCTAACAAGTTCGCTCTAGATAGGGTTCATCAGGCCTTTGCTACGCAAAAGTCTCTTGTACAAATGGCAGGAGAAGCGGAAAAGCGAAAGCGAGATTGAAACAAAGATTGTTCGCTACAATTAGGCGCCGCCGGTGGAGCGCCGGACGATTGGGCGCCTCACCAACGCCCCTTGTAGCGCATAGCACTGTTAGATATGTATCCTGGCACTTGGCGCGCTCTGTGCCCTACGAAACCTGATAAGCCGAAAAACTAGCCTAAAAGACTAAAGCTGTCAGCCTAAGCTTGTTAGATGTTGTCATTCAATGTTCTTTCTTGAATTTCCTGCGTCTCTTGATTGAAATCCCTTAAATTTGAGTGATTTTCGGCTTAGATAGGCGGGCGGTAATACCCACCCAATAGCGCCCGCATTATTGAAACCTTAATGTCATCGTTCCGCTCACTCCTGAGCGTCCCCAGCTGATATCAACTTCCGTTTCACATAAACAGAAGCCGATTATTCAAACAAACAAACAACGGATTACGATTCAAAGTCCCATCGAATGCAAATTGTGTAGAGGCATAAATCAATACAATTCACAGTGGATGGCAAAATTTTTTGTCAAAAATATGCTTAATCTGCCCATGTCAATCCATGTACGTTCCCCATTTAGTGAACAATTTCAGCTAAAAAATGTGGAAACGACCAACGACAATCGTAGTGTTCTTGACCTATATTCTCACTTGCTGCTTTATGATCCGCTACGAACCGTTCACAAACACGATATTTCGCAGTCTTCCCGCCATTTCAACTTCAAACGTGCTCACTCTCGACAATAGCGACAATTCTCCGATGATCATATTCGCTTCGTATTACTACTACAAACCAGACGACATCGTTGGCTTGCAAATCATCGGCTTCAGTCATTGCAGAAACAACGCCGAAACCGTGGAGCTCATAGTCGCCGGACAGTCGTTTCCGGTACGATCGGACATTCTAAACTATGGATGTCCTGGTGTCATCAGCTGCTTTTGGCTCGACTACGCAATGTACACTGAGATCCCCGCGTCTTTGAAACGATCTTCAATGGTTAGAAAAGGTGTTTAATCGTTCGTTCTGCATAACGTGAGTGCAGGTTCAAATTGTGCAAAACGGACAAACGACGCCTTTGAGAGTGGCGGAGTCCGCTTCGGCGGAGGAGCGTTTGAGCGGTCTGGAAGCTTGCGTTGCACCGTTGTACTACTACAATCATTGGATTCGAGTCGTCGAATTTGTGGAAATCTATCGACAACAGGGCGTTTCTCACTTTTACGTTTATGTGTCCAGTGTGTCAAGGCTTGTTTACGACATGCTCAAAGTGTACGAGTCAACGGTGGGTTAGAATCTGGATTCATTGCTCGAAAATTCCGGAAATTAATTTTTTCTTTGCATGGACCACCCGCGAAGCAGGAGAACTTGGTACCTGGTCAGCTTGGGCCAAGTGAAAATTTGGTACCTGGCTAAATTTTTGCCTGGTAACGCGTTTTAAGCTTACTGTCTTGGTTTAGCCTTACTGTCTTGTAGTGGTTTAGCCTAGCTATTGGCTTACTACGCTTTGTAGATCAACTTTTAGACTCGTTTGACCTGGCGCAGGGCTGTCTTTGGTTTCCAACTCAATGGCATCACTAGAGTAACGGTGAATGGCTGAAATGTTGCAAACAAAATCGGAGTTTACCTCAAAAACCGGTCATTATCAGCAAATTTAAGGTTTGCG
Source organism: Steinernema feltiae (assembly GCA_007213375.1). Classification (NCBI taxonomy): domain Eukaryota; kingdom Metazoa; phylum Nematoda; class Chromadorea; order Rhabditida; family Steinernematidae; genus Steinernema; species Steinernema feltiae. The sequence goes on from MQUG01000158.1 coordinate 45,211, forward strand.
ACCTAAGCTAACCATTGATTTATGGGCTCTTTCCAGCTGCGTTATTGAACCACGTTGTTGTTTTTTTAAATCGTTGGTCATAAGAATTTTGAACTTGTTATAAACCTTCAGCTGCTCGTTCTCGACCTTGGAAACTGCACCTTTGGTGCACGGTGCACTTTTGCGGCTTCGATAGGCACAGCTGAGTGAATCAAACTGTGATCAAGAGAACGGACGGCGCACTTTGCTTTGAGCCAATTTTTGGGCCAAAACTATGGTTTGACAATGTTCGAATATCAATCAAAAGTGCTACATTTGGGCTACTCTCACAAAAAACGTAGTTTCCAGAATCTGAAAAATTGTCTGTAAAATCAGCTAATGAGCGCACTTCCTTGTTTGGTTTATCGCCCGAATTTACGACTTTTCAGCTTGTTCTCGACCTTGAAAACTGAAAAATATGCACTTTTGTGGCTTCGATAGGCACAGCTGAGTGAATCAAACTGTGGATAAGGAAATGGCCGACGCACAGGGAAGATGCACTAATCCTAACAGCGATCTCTTCGTTTTGGGCCAATTTTTGGTCAAAATCAATGTTAATGTTTCCTTATTTGACTCTAATCTGATTGTTTTCAACCATAGCTTAACTTTGATACAGGAGCTCTCACCAGCTGCGTTCTCAAATCCTCAGAACCACCCCGTATGCTAAATTCACTGGGCGCCAAGTCGTTTTGCAGACGCGTTTGCATGTAGAACTCTTCACTGGAAAAATCAATCAAAAATTCTCTCATATTCAGGGACTGTTGACAATAGTCGAATGGCCAGAACTGCCGCGAATCGACAACACAACTGACTACGTCTTTCGCTTGGGTCAAAACGCTGCGATTATGGACTGCGTGCGGAGGAGTACGTCAAAATTTGTGGCAATCGTCGATTTTGACGACTACATTGTTGTGGAGTGAGTTGATGCACTGAGCGCCTACAGTAATCCTTGAATACAGGAATGAAACTCTTCTTGATTTTGTCACACGCGAAGAGCAACAAAACGCCAACATTTCGGCGTTTACGTTCGAGATGACCTTGGTGCCCCAAAATGCGCAAATTGGGGATTTGAACAACTGGCAGGAAGTGAGTTTTGAAGACCTGGAATGGGGCGTTCTCCAGTCCGACCAGACTGCTACGAAACCGATTGTCATGCCAGACAAGCTGTACGGAGTCAATCCGCATACCGTATACCGGCAATGGAAAATTCCAGGATCTGAGAGCGAGTATCAAATTTGTCAAGTAGGTAAACTCGAAACTGCAATCTTGAGCGCAAAATTCAGGTTAACAGAACCGTAGGTGTGGCCTATCACGCACGGTACGCCTACGCTGCCTATCATGAGAGAAAAGTCAGGAATGACACAGAGAAGAAACAGCTGTTTCCCAGCGAGTACATTGAAAACTTGAAATCGAATTTTACAAAAATCATGCGGCAATTTTCATCAAACCACCGCAATCTCACGACGCCGTCGACCGCAGACATAATGGAAGAATGCAATGGATTGTGAGTTGACCTCGTTGGCTACCGTATCAGTCCTGTTTCAGCAAGTGGGGCTTTTGCCAAATGCCCTACGTGAATTGTCGCGATGCAATGGAGGATGTCGATGATTGGATTTTCGTTACTGAACATAGTGTGGTGTAATACTGAACATAAAAGTTTAGAAACAGTTTTGAGGAGGTGCTGATATGTTTGCTCTTGCGGAGAAATTGCCGTATATCGGGAATCGAATCACCGTAGGAATCAAATTGTATGCGACAGTTCTACATATCCATCTGAACTTGTTTCAACTCAACACAACAACTCAACTAAATGCAGACGAAGCGACTGTTGGGAAGACCAAGTCGTGCTGTGTAGTTCAATGTATGCCAAAAACTAGGCAAAGTACCCAAGGTAATGCTTAATTAAGCTGAGCTTGGCATGCAGCCTGCCACAACCTATGAATAGAGAACTGAGCTAAAAGACAAGGCAGTCAGCCTAAGCCGAAGGCAGTTACGATCGAAAGATAAACTCTTTTCTCGTTAAGCAATTTCGCGGAAAAGACGTTCGCGCTAATGATGTAGTGGTAATGACTTTCGTCGGGTCACCGAGCTGCGGTTGTTTGTTTATGCTGGACGGCACCAGCCGCCCTATTCCGTCGTGATTCGTCTCATCGTTCAGTTCCATCAGCTCGCTCGCTAGCAGTTTGTACTTTGTGTTTTCTGATGGCGTAAACTGTGGATAGCACGCAGCAATAGCGAACACCAATGAGGAACAAATTTGTGCAAAAGACCAGAACTGATAATGCGCTGTCAACCGCGACAGTTTGAGAGTGTGAAGATGAGAACAGATACAGACAAAGCAGACAAAAACAGACAGTGGAGGCCTAGTAGAGGTCAAAACAACTTTGTGAAAGCTCAGAACGGCTTGAACGCGGTGGCCTGCCTCAAGATACTTCTTCTCCGGACTGTTGGGACCCGCGAGAGGGACAGTTTCAAAATGACACGTAGACACCAGCGGCGGCACATGAAACACATTTTACAGATATTCTCTCAAGTACTGAATAAGACGTTTGTAAGAGTAATTACTCAATTCTGTTGCCTAGAGATAGCTGAACGCGGTACGTGTCATTTTGGAGCTTCGTTTCAAAGCCAAGAACCGCTAAGACGCTAAAACACTTTTTGTGTTATTCTGAAAATGGCCGCTAATTCTGGATAGAAGCTCTATGTATTCAGAATTGCAGATTGCCTCATGTGTGACGTAATCGTGCGCAAAATGGAATCTTGTTCTTGATCTCCTGCAGTGCAATCTCATTGCCCGTCTAATAGAATTTATTACAACCAACACAAAGATCAAACATCGACTATTTCGCATTCTTTGAAATCGGTACCAGCCTGGATGCAGAAGAGGACAACCACCAGAACAGGAAAAATAACGACAGGTTGGCTCAGAACAGCAAAAGCGAGAGTGAAGAACGCTTCCATGATCGAACTGAAACAGTCATGTGGTGAAGTCCTGTGAACGCAACGACCCACAGAGGAAGGCGGTATTAAATAGAAATGCAAAAGTCACGAAAGCACGTCGCTGTGTGGATTGTAGACCGGAATTGTGTCACCAATCGTATGAACTATCGGTTGTGGAATTCAAAAACATCATTATTCGAAAATTCAAATTCAGTGGAATTCAAAAACATTAACATCATTAACAACTTAAACAAAGGTTTTCATGTGTAATAACGACTGGCAACGTTGTTTAATCAATTACTCAGCAGAATTTTTGTCACGGCAGTGAGCGTAGGAGATATAGTCGTCAGTCGTTCGTCGTTTGCTGTTTATGTTTCAAACTAGCACCGGTTGATGGTTAGTGCGCTAAACAAGACTTCATCTAGGGCGAGGGTAGCAATGCATTTATCGCGCCTTATGGCGTCACATGTTATTGGGTAGGTGGAACAATAAACCCACATCCCGAGTGGTAAAATGAGGACCTGGACGAAAAACATCGGCATAACATCTACATGTAACGGAGTTTCAACTCCGCGCCTCCCATGTTGTAATGCGAACAGATGCGCGCCCTGTGACCCGATATATAAGCGCATGTTATCATCACTCGGGACCTTCGGACCCCGAGTGAGCATCCAATAAAGTCGTCAGACTCTACGCTTTCGGGTATCCAACACACAACAAAGGGAAACCCATCTTAGAACCACCGAAAGAACCTCTAATTCCTTACTTACACACTGTGGGTTGGCGTCTAGTCTCTAGCCGAGTCAGGGATATCGTGCTGGTCTCTGGTCATTTTGAATATTTTACAGAAATGAAAGCAAAGAGTTCAAGAGACCGTGTTTGCTTGAGTAATCGTTGAAAAATGTTTACTTTGAGTTTCTAATGTGCTGTGGCTCATGCACTTTAGCTCAACTGTCTGATGCCGTGGCACCACGAAAGACGGAGATTGTCTCTTCGCTGCCTCTCTGTTGTATGAATTATACACTGTAGAGACGGGTAGGCTCGCCTTGTCCTCTTTTGCAGGAGGATGCCACGCGGGACTTGATTGGCCTCGCAATATACAGATAACCGCCAAATGGTTTATTCAACCACAAACAAAACACGTTCAGCAACGACACGAAATGAGAATAAATTGCACAAGTAGTGCAGAACGAGCTTGAGCTTGATAGTATTGCTTGTACGAAGTTGTCACGCTACAAGTCTTCGGAGTCACGATCAAAGGCACGTTGAGAATAGTATCAGCTTGAGTTCACACCGGTTCTCACAGTTGCACACGAGCAGCGTCGCTTGATTTCACTACTGCTTCACACAGTTTCACACGAGTTCACACAAGCAGCCGATGACACACAGTTCACCCACATCGCACCATTGTTTACATCACACATCAATATCGCTTCGAGACTCGATGATCCTTTTGAATCCTCATATTTGTCGAGTGTTCGGAGTTGTGATCGTGAGCGTCACAACACTCCCCGGCGACCAGCTTGAGTTGTTTGTTCCTTTCAGCTGTAAGTTTGTCCAGTTCTGTTCTGAGATCTTGAGCTTGACTGCAGAGAGCGGAGTGATGATTTCGACCTAGACAGTACTTGCATTGTTTGATTTCGATCAAGTCACATCGGATTCGACTGGAATGTTTCAAACATATGAGACACGTTTGTCTGCTTTCCATTACTCTTCTTCTAGCGTTGGGATCTCGTTCTTCTGGACATTCGTCAGTCAGATGTGGCTTCTGGCAAAATAAACATCTAATAGTCCGATTCCTGGAGTCTACTGGCGGTTTAGTATGACTTCCAGCGAATTGTCGTCTGGGGATTCGTTCCAGCTTCATCTTCTTCCGTTCGATGATCTCGATGAGCTCATCAATGCAGGCTGGGCAATGAGTTGCTTCCTTCAATCGTTTAGCATTGCTTGCATGAGTATGAGAACTTGATCTTCTCTTCTGAGCTTGATCCACATTTCCTTCGTTTCCTTTCGCGGATTTCGCTTGAGTCTCTTCGGCGGCAGCTAGTTCGCGAAGCACTTCCTTCACTGCGTTGATACTTTCGATCGTGCCTTGGATTCTTCGATCTGTCGCGTTGAGATCTATCAGATCCCTCCGGCCTAGCCCGAGCAGCTTTCCAATCACGTCTTCAGGCGAGATTCGGGTTTTCCTCGATTTCTCGTGACACAATGCTTGAAGTATTTCGACTCCATTCTTCAATACCTGATGATTGACTAGAAGTCTGGATCTGTAGTAGTCCATGCGGCTTCTTACTCCTGCCAATTTAGCTTTCTTCATGCTAGCATTCTGCTCCTCATTGAGTTCTTCAATCGCTGTGGTTGCAGCCTTGATCTCTTCAAGTATTGTATTTGCTTCGTTGTCCGCTTCTTGAATTTGTCGAACCACGATATCTTCTGGACTTCGATTCATTCTAAGTTGTATTGTTTCCGACTTCTGAGAAAAATCAATCACAGCTTGCTTTGTCGTTCCTGTATCGTTGGTCGTGGAGTAGTCGGCAGGGTGTTCGTCTCGGGACCCATGTATTGTTGCGTGTTTGAAAAACGGTCTTGGCGTTTGAGTATTGAGTTTGAAATTGAATTAAAAAAGGATGGAATATTAGTTAAAACCAGAACGGGAGAATAAAATTTGGTCGATTAGCATTAGTATTGTTTGATTTGGTCGCGATTCTCAGAGGAATCGGGTGTAGTCGACTGGTTTTCGAGTTTTTCTGAACTCTCTGACTGTCGATTTCTTCGGTATTTCCGCTGTTTCTTCAGCTTCTTTAACATCTTCTTCAATTCCGTCGATTTCCAGAGGAATCAGTTGATTTACGGAACGTCGTACAATTTTTCCCGTGGGTAATTTGATCAGAACCTCACGCGTACTTCTGATTTCGACGATTCGGCCTAACTTCCACTTGTTTCTACCTTGATTCTGGTCGGAGAGTAGTATGATCATGCCTTCCGCTGGTTCGATACGTGCAGTATGGCCTTGCTTCCATAAATAAGTATGTGTCTCACGAAGACTCGTTAAGTACTGTTCCTTCCATGTGTCCCAGAACTTGTCTACGATCACAATTGAAGACCAAAGTGCTTTTTCGGTTTCCTTTCTTGTCTTGAGTATCAGGGCTTCTTCTGGAGGTAAGTATTCCTCTTCTCCATCTTCCGCCGCGATTTCTCCAAGTGTTGGCGACAGTATGATATCCTTCTGTATGAAATCGATCGGTCTGATTATCGATCCTTCATCACTGTCTGCATAAGTCAGTGGCCGCGTGTTTAGCATTCCTTCTATTTCCGTGAAAATGGTGATCAGTTCTTCGTATCGTAGGATTCGTGATCGAATCGCTTTGTAGTACGCAAGTTTGACCGATCGCACAAGTCTCTCATAGAATCCTCCACGCCATGGCGATAGCGGAGTTATATGTTTCCACTCGATTTCTCGGTTGGCTAGCATATTATTGAATTCTTCTGATTCTTCAGCAGGAAGAATGGCGTCTTTCAGTATGTCTTCTCCAAGTTTGAATGTCGACGCGTTGTCGCAAACGATCGTATTCGGGGTTCCTCGACGAGAAAAGAATCGTCTCATAGCATTTATGAAGCTTAGCGTTGTTTGGTCAGCTACTATTTCAAGGTGAATCAGACGCGTAGTTGCACACGTAAATATACAGCAATATGCTTTCTTTCTGCTTGATTTGTCTTCTGAATGATACATCAATGGCCCCATATAGTCTAGTCCTGTCGTTGCGAATGGATGTGTTCGAATCACCCGTCCTTGTGGGAGCTCTGCCATTTTCGGGTGAGGAAAGGGATGGTTATTGAACCGTTGGCACGCAACACATCTTCGAATCGCTCGTTTAACCAATGCTCTTAAAGCAGGAATCCAGTACTGTTTCCTAACTTCTGCCATAGTATGCGATGTGGCTAGATGGAGCTTTTCTTCGTTGTTTGTTTCATGAGCTTCTCGCACGATTAGATCTGCTACGTTGGAACGTTGACCAATCAGTATTGGGTGTTTAGCATTTTCATTCAAAGTCGACTTCCCAATCCGACCTTTGCTTCTCCAAATTCCATTATCGTCTAAGAAGGCATCTAATCCCGCAATCAATCCCTTGTTTCCGCTCAGATTTACTTCTTTCTGGTGGATCTTGATGAGTTGCAGCTTTGCTTGTATGATCTCTTTAGCGGTCAGGGGTTGTGGAATCTCCCTTTTCGGCTTGTTTCGTCGGTTTCCTCGAATCCGGAGTTTCAAAGCTTCTCTGTAACGCAGTACGTATGCCATCACTCGCTTGGCTCGTTGAAGTGATGGGATTTGTTCAAATGGAAACTTGAATGGTTCCTCTTGCTGAACTATTATCGCCGAACATATTACTTCATTGGAGTCTTCAGGTAGCATTTGTAGTCGTGTTTCTGCTGGCCATTTTCCGGTCTCTAACAGAAGCTGATGCGGTCCATTCCACCAAAAGTTGTTCGCGAGTTCGTTCTTTGTCAAACCTCGAGTTGCTACATCGGCTGGATTTGTCTTCGTATTAATGTATCCGAAGTAAGTTTCGATGCTGTGATCTTGTTGAAGTTCGTCAACTATTGATCGTATTTCACGTCGTCTGCGGTCGACGAATGGTCCTAATTTAGCATTTCCTTCTGCTTGAGTAATCCAACTAAGCGAAATTTCGGAATCCGTCAGTAGTATTACGTGTTCGATCGAGACCGTTTCGTGTATCTCATTAAACACCGTTTTCATAAGGCGGCACGCCAGTAACGCAGCATGTAGCTCCATTTTTGGAATGGTGGTCGTTGTTCTGGCTTGCTTAAGCTTCGATCTTGCCATGAGCAAAGCACTGCCTGTAGAATTCGCAATATAAGCGCAAGCGGCATGGGCGTCTTTGCTAGCGTCTGAGAACACTACTAAGTTCACCGCTGTCGATAAGTCCACTTCCAATTTCCTGGGTATAATTCTTGTGAAACCTTCAACGTCTTCTTGAATAGCTTTCCATTGGTCTGCTAATTCCCTGGGTAACTCAACATCCCACTTCAATTCAGATTGCCACAACTTCTGAAGGAATAGTTTCGACTTAAGCATCAGGGGCGTAAGCATTCCTAGCGGATCAAATGTGGATGCATGCTGTTGTGTCACTGAGCGCTTAGTGATCTTCTCTTTGATCGGCACTGAGGATTGTATAGTCATAGTGTCGTCGATTGAATTCCATTTAATTCCCAGAACTTTCGGAGAATTGTTTGATGCCTTGTCCTTGTCTGCTATCTTTTCCATGATCCTTTCGCTATTTGATAAGAATTCGCGCAGATTCATTTGTGCTGAATCAAAGACTTGTTTCAGTTTCTTGTACTTCGTGACCGCTTCGGTTTCAGTTTGAGCAAACACTATGATGTTGTCGACATAAGCGTTGTCTAGGATTTCCTTCGCAAGTTTCTTGTCGGCAATTGTTTGGACGTGATGAATCAGTGTCAATCCCATGATGGACGGAGAAGCATTGATTCCAAAGGGAACACACGTCAACCTGTATTCTATCAAGTTGTCATTTGCTGGTGGTTTCTTTGGATCTTTCACCCAAAGGAATCGAGTTGCGTCTCTGTCTTCAGGGTTCAATTTGATCTGTAGAAAGGCCTTCTCAATATCTGAGCATATGACATAAGGAGTCATGCGAAATCGTAGTAGCATTCCAACGATTGAAGGCAGTATGTTAGGTCCAGCGTGTATCATATCGTTGAAATGTGCGGACGCATCAAAGACTATTCGGAACTTCGTGGTATCCTTTAGCATTGTGATGACTGGTCGGTGAGCTAGGTAGTGAATGCACGTGGGATTCACATTCGGATCCTTAACAGCATGCTCTATGATGTCCTTCTTGAGTTGGTCTTCGAACGTCTTGGAGTATTGTTCCATAACCCACTCGTTGCTGCTGTAGTTGTCGAGCACTGACACGAGTCTTCTCCAAGCAATAGCTTTGTTTGTAGGTAGTTGACCGATTTCCTTCTTCCAGAAGAAGCTGACGTAGTATCTTCCATCTACTTGTCTGATATTCTTCATGAATTGTTTGGTTACTTCTTCATCGATTTCAGCCTTTTCTTGCTCCTTAGTTCCTTGGAATTCCATTATGCCTGTATTGTCGATGGATAGCATTTCTTCGATCCTCTTTTCAGTGACGTCGTCTTGCTTTGATTCAGCGCAGATACACTGTACAGAATGTACGTTGATCTTATTGGAATTGGCTTTCCTTGAGCGAGGACCCGTGATGAAGTATCCAAATTTAGTTGGAATGGCGTAAAGTCCCGACGGAAGTTGTTTTATAGCGAATTCTGGGTCTATCATGGACCACATTGAGTCGCATCCTATCAGTATGTCTACATTCTCCTTTGCTTGAACTCTGCTAGCCTCGTTAACTTCAATGTTCTCTGTTTTCAAGAATTCCAAGTCTTCTTTGCTGAGTTGTGGACGTTCAACAGCGTTGATCATCGTATCGTGTTGAGCGGCTGTCAAAGAATGGATGGTTCTTGCTTGATCCATCATCTGAATCTTCAAGATAGCATGATCAGTAGCCTTCGATGCTTTTTTCGAGCCGAAAGTATGCAGGTCGAGTGTTACTGCTCCTGAGCTCGTCAATCCAAAACGCTTCATAGCGCTGCTGTGGATGAAAGAGGTTTCTGCCATGCTATCGAAAGCCGCGGTAGCATTTTCATATCTTCGTGTCTTTTCGCTGAACAGTTTGACTTGTCCTGACAGCAAGTATCCGAACTGAAGCTTAGCATTTCCATTCGCCTTCGCAATAATCGAATGCGCGTGTGCCTGCTGTGGTTTTTGAGACGACCAAGCTTTCTTCTGTCCAAGAGGAGTTAAGTTGCTGTTAATCCTATCTTGATTTGAAGGATTGTATGCCTTCTTAGCATTGCATATCGAAGTATGGTGTCTGTTCTTGCATACAGAGCAGCTAATAGGGTTTCGACAATCATTGACTCGATGATTCGGCTTTCCGCAGTTTAAGCACCGCTCATTGTCAATCAAATGTTTGCGTCTGTTCTCTGGAGTCGTGATGACGTCGCAGTCGATTGAAGTATGATTTGGAGATGGACAATAAACACAAAACTTCCTACTTGACGATGTAGCATTCATAGTATCTTGAGAAAAAGGCTGACTAGTATTGCTTTGGAACGGAGTGAAACGAGATGTTTGAAAATTGGTATGAGATTCAAAGTTGTTTCTCCGTGGGATGAATGGAGCTTCAGAATGTTGCATTGGTGATGACGCAAACGAATTTCCGCTGTTGACCCGAAGTTCAACTCGTTCAGCGATGGTCACAATGTTTTCCAGAGTTGTTAGCATTGTTTCAAGATTCCACTCTTCTACATCTTCCCGCTTCGTATAGAGCTTTTCACGAATTGTGCGATTGAACTTGGAGATTACGATATTCATCAGCGTTTTGTTTCTCTTCGATTCGCCGAGTTCCAAAAGTTGTGAGCAGATTGCTTTGACCTTCACTAACGTCGCTCGTTGGTCTCCGATGTTGTTAGATCTCGAGTTATGCTTCTCGAGTTGGAGTAACAGGTCGTCTGTTACCAATTCTTCGCACCCATAGCGGGACTTCAAGTATTCGACTGCGTTATCGTAGTTCTTGGTGATACGGAATTCGCATATTCCATCCAGAGCGTTTCCTCGAAGACTGTCCACCAATAGTTGGAACTTGTGCGTATTGTTGATGGACGCTTGCTTGTCCACAAGTTCGTAGAATGAATTCCAGTATGCGTTCCAGGAACATCGATTTCCATCGAATGTCGGTAAGCGTGGCTTCGGTAGCTGGACTGTATTGATACCTGACGACTGTTGTTGCGGAAATAACGTGAAGCTAGTATTCCCGATTGCTTGTTGTGTCTGCGATAGAAGAGTCTTCTTCGTGGAGTTCTCCAACCAGCATTCGAGTTGCATTAATTCACCTTCTACGTTGATCTTGAGAATTTCTGCGTCAGCTACGCTCTGCGATGCTTTCTCGCTGTATATATCCACTCCCGCTTCTTCTTTCAGTTGATCGTCGTCTGATAGATCATCAAAAACATTCCTCATCTGCTCTTCATACTTTTCGATTCTTCCACTTATCTCTTCGATTTTCTTCACGTATACTTTCCGCGACGTGATGGCGCTCTGAATTATCGCTTCATCATCCGTTTCTGCCGGCATTGCTTCCGTGCTTGAGGTGATGAGAGTTTGCATAGTATTGGTGAACTTCGTGATGAGTCCCTTCTTGCTTGCTAGTGCCATTGTTGATCGCTGATAAGTTGCCTTGGTATTGATAGTATGTTTCTGATTTCTTCGCCTTGACTTCAATTCCGGTTGCTTGATTCGTATTTGCAGTTTAGCCGATGCACCATGTAGAGACGGGTAGGCTCGCCTTGTCCTCTTTTGCAGGAGGATGCCACGCGGGACTTGATTGGCCTCGCAATATACAGATAACCGCCAAATGGTTTATTCAACCACAAACAAAACACGTTCAGCAACGACACGAAATGAGAATAAATTGCACAAGTAGTGCAGAACGAGCTTGAGCTTGATAGTATTGCTTGTGCGAAGTTGTCACGCTACAAGTCTTCGGAGTTACGATCAAAGGCACGTTGAGAATAGTATCAGCTTGAGTTCACCGGTTCTCACAGTTTCACACGAGCAGCGTCGCTTGATTTCACTACTGCTTCACACAGTTTCACACGAGTTCACACAAGCAGCCGATGACACACAGTTCACCCACATCGCACCATTGTTTACATCACACATCAATATCGCTTCGAGACTCGATGATCCTTTTGAATCCTCATATTTGTCGAGTGTTCGGAGTTGTGATCGTGAGCGTCACAACATACACTTCGATTCAAATCATAAAAGCGTCGGCCTATCCCCCAAACTCTCACCTCTCATCGTTGCGTCTAATTGTTGTAAATGAGCCTGAACATGGGGAATAATAGTACAAAATTTAGTTCAAATCTTAATGGGCAGCAAAAAATCAAAGTAAACACCTTGAACATACCATTTCAGAGATGCAAATACGGGATCGGTGGCCTGCGTTGACTAGAGAGTGAGTGCCTCCGTGCTGCTGCGCCCATTCTTTAGACTCACAGGGGCGTGATTGTTTGTGCCCTGTTGTGGTCGAGGCACAAACAAGCACAAAGCGAGCACAAGTGAGCAGTTCTCGATGGACTCAATTCCTCCCTAGTCGGGACCCCCGACGCATCAACCGGATTTCTTAGTGAGTTCGCTTCAAGATGTGCGCCCATATCGGGAGGGATTCCCTGTCCCAGAGGTTCCCTTACGAGTCATATGAGTGTCGCAAACAAAACTGAAAATGACAAAAACATGTTAGCAATTTGCAATTAAAAAACGTGCGAAAATCGGTGTGAAATCCGATTGCAGAGCTTTTACAGCAGGACAGAAAGCACGCGTGACTAGCGCTGAACTAAAAACGATCCTGCGCTAAGCGCGTGGAGGTCAAAACAACTTTGTGAGAGCTCAGAACGGCTTGAACGCGGTGGCCTGCCTCAAAATACTTCTTCTCCGGACTGTTGGGACCCGCGAGAGGGACAGTTGCAAAGTGACACGTAGACACCAACGGCGGCACATGAAACAAACACATTTTAGAGATATTCTCTCAAGTACTGAATAAGACGTTTGTAAAAGTAATTACCCGTTGTTGGGGTATTCAATTCTGCTGGCTAGAGGTAGCTGATGTGAGCGCGGTGTTTGCGGTACAATTTGAACGTGTCATATTGGCGCCGCCAACTTGGCCAACCAGAAAAAGTGTGGGAATGACAAAGTCGTCGCCAGTGCTGTGTTCGTCGACGTCTGGTAAGCCAAAAACTCGGCACAGCACTATGTCTCAGAGGCTGAGCTTAGTGCGATGCCACAGCTTCGTTTTAAAGCCAAAATCTCCTTAAAGATAAACGTAAACGCTTTTCTTGAAAAGAAATTTTGCTCTAAAGTTCACGGTCTTCTGTTTTCGTGCATTTTGAAGAACCGCCAAGACGCCATGGCCGGTAATTCTGGATAGAAGCTCTATGTATTCAGAATTGCAGATTGACTCGTGCGCAAAATTGAATTTCCACATTTCAAAAAAGCCCTAGAAGTATCCAATGCAGCAAGAAGACGGAAAAGCAATTCGTTGCGGGTCCTGCAAAGATTCGATGAGAATACAAGGTATCAATCACGAGGTTCAGCTGCTATCGCAATGCACTACATAAATGTGTTTCGCAGAACTACGCAAAGTTCAAGGTCCTATTATAAGACACTAGCAGGTGGTGGTGCTTTCAAATTAACCGATTTACTTTTAGCTTTGTTTTTCATGTTTTAGGGCTTCCTTTTCATTTCCAGCTTTCGCTAGGCAACCAATGCAAATGTTCAAACAGGAAGCCTCCTTGAAATAGCCTCCATTTCGTCAAACTCATTTAGGACTTCCTATGGACGCAGGCGAGCAGAGATTAAATTGTTTTTGACGTCACAGTTCCGTGAATCCCTAGATTTGCATCCATTAGCGCCACCGCTCAAAGCGGCTATATAAGCGGAGCGGACGGCAAATTTGAGCCGAATATGATGACTTACACGATTCATCTATTGCTGGCTTTGGCGGCCTTGGTGCACGGCTATGTCGATGGTCCTTTGAGTGATCACTTCCAGCAATGGCTTCAAAAGTAGGTCCAGATATCGCCATTCAATTTCAATTAATTCTGCATTAAGGAACGATTACGGTAACTTTAATTTTGCAAGAAACGAGTTTGGAAGCGAGGGAAGCTATGGCGGAAAAGCAGATTCAACGCAAAAGGTGAGCGAGTTTTTTAATTAAATTTTGGCCAAAATTTCGCTCTTTTTTAGATTAACAACATTCCCGTTATCTTCGTTCACGGAAACGCCGATGGAGCTCTGTCGAATCGTACCAGATACGGTACCGGGTGGACTAGTAGTGTTATAGCGTTCCTCGCACACGGCTACAGTACAGCGGAGCTCTATGCGCCGACTTGGGGAACCCGGAGAGCCATTGATGCGTATGGAAAGTGAGTATTCTTTTTTTGAGACTCTTTGTTAATCGACTTTGCAGTTCTAACACCTGCGCAACGCTCCTCTATCTTCGTAATTTCATTGAAGCTGTTCTAAAATACACTAAAGTCCCAAAAATCAACATTATCGCTCATTCAATGGGAGTTACTTTGTGCCGAAGAGCAATTCGCGGTGGAGCTGTTAGAGCTAGCGATGGTAAATCACCAGAGAACAGCAAAAATTGCGTTGAATTTTCAGGAATTTGCAATCTCGGGCTTTCTTTGAACGAGCTCGTTAATACGTTCGTTGCTATCGCTGGAGCTAACCACGGTGTGTGCACTTGTAGAGGCCTCGTTCCGTTGGAGATGCCATTTTGCAACAAGAAGGTACAGAGAACCATGAAGATGCAAACCGAAAAATGATGTTTGTAGGACGGATTCTGGCCTGGCGACTACTGTGGATTGAATTTTGACTGCGCTAGCAAATACGAAAGCTGTAAACCAACCCAGATGAGCTACTCAAGTTTGCTATCTGACATGAACGAAGATGGTTTCAAAGAGGCAGAGAACGTAGTGACAATGTGGACACTGGGTGAGTAAAATCGCATTTGAGCATATCGGAAAAGCTCGGTTTTAGATGACGAAATTATTGGAGAAGGAAATCTAGTGTTTGGGCGGCCCACGAGTCGTTTAGCTCTCGCAGACGAAGAAAGAATTTATCAAAACTTGAGCCACATGGAAGTGAAGGACGATACAGCGCCGGATCAAGTGGCAATCATCCGGAAGTCATCATTTTAGTTTGATTTTTTGATTTATTCCCCAAATAAGCAAATCCTTCAACTTGAACGGGCATCAGTCATAAAATACACACGAAAACAACAGCAGGATTACTGTAGGGCGTCACTTGCCACATGCTTAGACGAGTTACTTGATTCACGAACATTGTATGGTGCGTTGGTTGCGTTCTAGCATAATCATACCGCAACTGGTTCAGGTTTAGGCCTAGGAGCTGCCGCAGGGTCTTCCTCGTCACGTCGTGCTCAAATGGCCTACTGCTGGCTAATTTGACCTTTGACTTTAGGGCTTAGGCTTAGGCCTAAGCGGATATTAACAGGACTGCCTGTGTCATCGTCGAGCAGCCTCCCCGTCATCCGAAGAAGTTTGCCCTTTACCCGCCCTGTCGTAGTTGAAAGAAATGAACTTTTCATCCTGAAGTGCAACAAAAGTTCACAAATCCATTAGAAACGTTTCTTGTAAACATCATCCAACCGCGACGTCGTCAGCTGTCATGTCCGCTGTTGTTGCTATGGAAATTGAAGGCTTTACACAAAGCGCGCAACGTTCAAATTCGAGCTCTAACTGTGCACTTTCAGTTTTCTTTAAGCTGTCTCGAGCTTTCAGTTCCGGCACACCTTCGCTTTGACCAGTGAAGATAGCAAGCGGGAGAAGGGGCCGTAAGGATCGTAGGATCATTTTTTCTCCCTCACAAGACCGCAGGGACCTATTCTCCTTTTCATTTACTCAAAGCTGTTTGTCTCTAAATTATCGTAATTCACTTGAACTTGATCAGCTGTCGGGTCTGGTCGTTACGTAATGAAAAACAATGCGTTACCACTGAAAAGGAAAGCAATCACTTAAAGTAATAGCAATAAGCGTCGCCAAAACATGTCCGACATTGAGCGACCAATTGATAGCCGACTATTTGCTGCTGCAATTCTCTCCGTTACGGTAGGCTTCATATTCATCAGCGAAAGAAATTCCCTCCTTCCTTCAGATTCTCACATTCTCCGCGTTGTTCAATCTCATTTCAGTCGTATTTTTGAGTCAACCAAATGGTCTGCACAGTTTCTTTGCTGCCATCTTGGCCTATCGCTCTATATGCGAAATATTTGTTACAACAATCATTAGTTTCTTCTGGATTTGTCGATTGTCGTAAGTTTTTGGACTATTCCTGTCCAATGCACTACCTTCAAGAGCACTTCATCGCCGCCAGAGCATCAATTTTGGTCTGAAAATATTGGATTCTATAGTCTTTTGCTCGTCTCATTGTTCATAGGCACTGCAGGGCACTCAGGGCTGTTCGGCAGAAGCGGAGAGAAATCGCGTAATTTCGCTATTTTCAGATAGTTCCACTATGTTCGTTGACTTCAAAACTACCGTAGTTTTACGTTTGAGCGCCAAAAACTTGATTTTTAGTGCGACTGTTTGGGCTCGCATTGAGACATCTTGAATTTGAGATCGGTGAACGAGACAGAATCGGCGAAATCACACGATTCCTCTCCGATAAAGCTTCGGTCTTGCAACCAACGAACAGTCAAGAGTGCATACAGTACCCATGCACAACTAAGCTAGTGACCGGCGAAGGTAATTTGAAGAAAATCCGCTACAGTTCAGTCCTATGCGGCATCAGAGCATTCAAACTTGATCTCACGGTCAATACAGGCGGTCGTACGGTAATTAAGTGATTTGTAAGTCTAGGAACAGTACGGTATGTCTGGTTTGAATCACTTCTGCCAGAAAATATTGGATTCTATAGTCCACTGCTCGCCTAATTGTGTAGGCGGCACTGTATGGCACTCCGGACTGTTCGCCAGAATCGGAGAGAAATGGTATAAAAATGAACACAAATTTTGCTCGTCGTTTCTGACCCACAATGTTGTCCTTGCTAAGCGCGTTCTAAACCAATCTTTTTGCAGAAACATTCGCCTAGACGATACATCCACCACCATCCTTTCCGGCTTCTCGCAAGTCGTTTTAACGCAGACCTACATGCTGCACTTGACCGCATCAGTCAATCGCTTCATCGCCATCTATTTTCCTACAAACTACGATTTTCTCTTCGCAAAGAAGCTGATTCGTGGCGCCACTTTCCTGGGAACTACACTACTCTCGATTGGGTTCGTTTTGTTGCTGTTGTTAGGTAGGGAATCGATTTGCTGAAGGAAGCTGAAATCACACAAAGTTCTTCAGACGAATGCGCTTTACGGGACAGTCAAGGTTGGACTCATATTATCAACTTTTGCGGCACCGATCAACCCAACACAATCACACTGTGGCCGTTGTATCGACTTCCAAATATTCAAAAATTGATCTGTTTCGGTTCGATAGCCGTAGACGTCGTAACGCTCGTTAGAATTCTGATTTTATCGGTACGTTGTCGAAGGCAATTTAAACGAAAATAGGCTTTGTTCATTTAGAAGAACGCTCCAAACGAAGCGAGCAATAGAAATGCACGTTTTTTCTTTCAAATTTTCACCCAAAATACGTTTCTCGCCATTAGCGTGCTCACGAACATGTTCTGCCAAGACGACTTGATTTACAATTCGTTTGTAAAGTATTGGTACACGAGCTTCCTCTACGATGTGTCGTTCTTTGTGAACAGGTACGGCGGTAGACTGTTGTGAAAAATCGAATCTGACCCGTTTTCAGTGTAGCCCTGTTCATATTCAACGCAGAAATTCGGCTCAAACTCAAGAAACTGTTCACGTTCCGCGCCAAATCATTCACTGTAGTACAGAATCTTGTGATTGAATGAATAAATTGTGGAAATTTCCAGTGTAGAGCAACGAATTCACTACAATACTGTTCCGTATTCGAAATGCCCTACAAGATTGAAATAGCTGAATGCGGAGTAATACCTGCTATCAGAATGTACACAAGTTCAGCTCTAATTGTCAATCTTGACACGAGTAAGATCATGAACATTGAAAAACTGAGTTTCGCTGATGGGTAGACACGGGCCTGGTTTCCATTCATCGATTATCGCTTTTTCTGAACTGTTTTTGCTCTGTCAACCCGTAGACTCTCGGTGTAAGCACTGTAATTGCTTTGGTAAACACGGTACGTATTATCCTGGCGCTGGAAAACTTGGCGCGCAGAGAATTTTGTACTTTGTTATTTGGGCGTCAGGTCAACCGCGCCTAAACGTTGCTTTGTGAAGCCAATCACTAGGCTAAACCCTAAGGTAGTCAGTCTAAGTTAAAGTATGGTTAGTCAGCGAAGTTTTAGACGCGTTACCAGACACAAAGTTAGTCAGGTACCAATTTACTTGGCGGCAAGATGATCAGGAGTGAATTTGTCCTCCTTCTGCTTCATTACTTGCTTAATTACTGTATTCCATGTCTAATCATTCATTCTCGTTGTACATGCCTGCCAAAAGGCCTTCTTCCGTTTGCTCAGTTGTTGAAATACTCACATCAGCGAGCTGTGCGTGTAATTTTATCATCACAGCCTCTCCTCGTTCGAAGAAGCTCCAGCCACGTCTTCATCACTCCTTGGACACAACTGAGAAACTCGAAAACTTTAAAAGCATTGAGAGAAGAGAAATTTAATCATAAAAGGTGAAAACGAGATGACTAACGTCTATTATGAACAATATATTTGATTAATCAAATGATAGCTGTTTGGCAGTTTTGTGAACAGCTGCTTTCTGAACTCGAACTGAGCAAAACAACCGAAGCGACAGTTTGATAGCCGACAGCAATGGACAACGACAGTGAGTATAGAGATGGCAGAATAATTATCGCCGGAGTTCCATCACTCACGGTACGGTAGTCGCTGTTTCTCATTGTTAGATTTTTGCTTCTTAGATTCTCATGTTGTCCATCCTCTTTAATGCGTGTTCCATCTACTTTGTGCGAACAGCGAAAACGTTGCACAGCTTCTTTGCCACAATTCTGGCCTATCGTTCGCTCTGTGAGATTTGCGTCAGCTCCGCTATAATCTTCTTCTGGATCTGTACTTTGACGTAAGTTCAAACGGGCTTTTAACGGTCGTGAATAACGACGTCTCTTTTAAACCGAAAAATCGTTTTGGACGGAATTGTGGGAATTGTAGACGGCGCCCTTTTGGTAAAGTCAAGTTTTCAAAAATTTCGCTCGAGAGACGTTCTTTGGTTTTACAGTTTTTAGCAGTTCGTCTCTCATATTAAATTACCCAATGTCAGAAACTCCACAGTAGAGATGAACGGCGAGATCCGGTTCAGAGGAGACGAGCTGGAACTTCTATGACTATTCGACGAGGGCGCACGCTTCTGAGTCCGGTTGAGATCCGCTGAAGACGCTCAGGAGATGAAACTACGACGGCATTGGATCAGTTGTCAGATCAGGAACGATCAGATCAGACATAGGATCCTCCATATTGGGCTTTCTCCGAACCACCTGCAACAACAAAGATGCCCTAGTTCCATCCACCCCTGAGCTTCTCCAGCGGATCTCAACCCGGCTGAGAATCCTGTGCCTTCGTCAAGCAGCCTTCTATCATCTCAAGAAGCTCCAGCAGACACCTCACGGTTTCGAACTTGCACATTAGCGCAATTCCGACCTGCCATCGGATGAGTGCTAGTCTGAACCACTACCACTTGTGAGCCTAGCTTGCCCCACAAATAAAGATTATTTATTGTTTTTAAATCTGCATTTGCACACAATTACCGCCACTGGTCACTTCCTCATCTCACAACCGTAAAATCTCTTATTTTTTTTTTAGGGATTTTTACCCAAGTGCTGACGCCAACGGAGCAATTTCTGGGATTGCGCAGATTATGTTAACCCAAGCCTATATGCTTCACGTCACCGCCTCACTCAATCGCTCGGTTGCCATGTATTTCCCGACCAAATACAGTCTGATCTATGAGAACTGGATGATTCGCGTCGTTTTTCTGCTCGGCACTACAACGCTGTCCATTACTCTCGTCTTGCTTCTTTTGATAGGTACTGCGCGGCGTTCAATTCTCCACAAAATCGAAAATTTAGATCGTTGTTTCTTCTTCATCTGGGAATTTGACGTTTCGGATTTCAGCACTTTTTTGTGCATGTATGAGCCAGGTTCTTATGATGGAAGCTTTGTCGTTTGGCCCTCAGAGTTGCTATCAACCGCTCAGAGAACGTTTTGTTTTGCAGCCGTTGCTGTTGATTTGACAACGCTTCTCAAGATCCTACTTTTATCGGTTTGTTTTAGTCACATTTACTGAAAAATCGCGCTTTGGTCTCAAAAAGACCATTGTAGACTGGCGCTCTCATACTTGAACAGTTCAAATTCAAGCTGTTGGTGAGGCGCCCAATTGTCCGGCGCTCAACCGGTGGCGCCTGATAGTAGCGAACAGTTTGTTTGAATCTCGCTTTTGCAGAAATTCCAACTGTGTGCATCAGAGTGAAACTCTCATGTTCGATTTCTGTAAATGTTGCCCAAGGTAGTTGATTGGCGGCCCACAATGCAAGAAGACAAGAAGACAATGTTGAATGACCCTTTTGATAAAACAGAATTGCTTTAGAAAAGCGCTCAAAGTGAGACGAACAGGAGGAATATTCGATTCTTCCTTCAAGTTTTCACTCAAAATGCATTTCTATGCGTTAGCGTTCTGACAAGCATGTTCTACCCGAACGCCGACGACAACAAGGATCACAATTACTTTGGCATCTATTGGTACACGAGCTTCCTCTACAACGTGTCGTTCTTTGTGAACAGGTTTGTGTCACGGTTGGGAATTGACTATGAAAGTGAATTTCAGCATAACGCTGTTCATCTTCAACTCAGAAGTTCATCGAACCATCAGCCGGATCTTCAAACGAACACAAGTTACAGTTACAGTTAGGAGTATAACTGCATAGAGTTGTCAAATATTTTTGAGTTTATGGAATGTGCTGTCCTCTTTTACCTCGCCGGACGAATAGCGCTCACTGTCTACTGACGTATCCACAAACTAAGCAAAGCAATCAAGTAGTTAAGTGGCTCAAGCATGTTTCACACGTGCCAACAGAATTCGGCTTGGCCGAAATCTATTTTGAGCGGCGACTTTTAGCGCCTAAGACACAATTTAGCCAGCAACGGTAGCGTCTTCGCCTAAATTTAATTACAAGCTTTATACGGTGCAATAGGAGCGTCACATGGCTAGTTAGGGTTCATCCAATACATGTCAACCTGGCGACACCGATGTGGCGCCGGGAAATCTTCAGGTCAAAAACCTCTAAAAAAATTCCTGGTAAGCGAATAACTGGGCTTAACGGCTAAGCAGAAACCTAAGGCAGTTATGGGACTGTGAGCCTAGAACAAATCCTAGGCGTGTTTCGCAGGCGCCAAGCTTCAGAGCAACGCCTGATATATTTGTAATTATTAAATAACCGCGACAATACCGCCAAAACGGATTAGTGCTACTGTCGTTGACGCTAATGACCACGATTTTGAGGGTAGTACCTACAGTACCCATCGATGTCGATCATCCCGTTCCACTAGCCCTTTTCTCTGTGTAAGTCTCTCTCAAATACCTGTTTCAAGTTAACAGTTATCCATAATTGATCCAATTTGTTGTGTCTTAATCACTTTCCAATTGACTTATCTTTCCGTTCGATCTATCGAATCTGTTTTTTATTGTTTCCGTTCAATCTTAGAATCCACAACCCCTGCGCACCTTAACCGTTCACTGCCTAGTCTATACCTAGTCCTGTGCCTAAATGCTTAGTCCACAGTCATTTTATTTTTTCTACTTTTCTACAGTTTTTCCGTTTTTCGCAAAAAGTGAATTCACCGACTTTTGCACTTTTTTTCAGTAAACACGTAGAGCCTCAGAACACCGTGATAGAGCCAGGCGGAGTAAACCTAAGGCGCAAGTAATAGTCTGGTTTTGAACGGTACTTTTGAACACTTTGCCACAACAAACAAACAGTTGGATAGTGTTGACGTAGAGTCTAGCCGTCTAGCCATTGAGTGATCGGAAAACAAGATTCCCTTCTACTCTAATGAGTTGGATATGGTGGGTATGAATGAGGTTGATCTTTGAAGTGATAATCACCCTCGGTGATATTCACCACACTATCACACTGTGATCGCTGGCTATCGCCAAGTCAAAGCCATAACATCAAATTACTTAAGAGAAGGGTATATCGCCTATCAGTTCAATCTCCTCTTTTAGCTTACCGGTTTTTGTGGTCTCAAAGGATCATGGATCACTTGTAAATGAGCTTTCTTATCACACCGAACTCCCGTGTGGCAGAAATTCATCCACTAACCAGCAGACGACGGAGAGGGTCACCATTCGCTGATTTCTAGATGGTGCATCATTCGGGCATAAGCATGAACTGATCGGCGCTTTGGCCGTTTTCTACACGACCAGCCAAGTGAGCTGAACATCATGCAGGAAACCATAGAACTTTACCCGAGGAAAATGACTTCAAATGAAATGATCCATTAGCAAAAGACATTAATCCTAACCGTGAAGCCTGTGGTATTGTCAAGGTTCCTCGTAATCGGAGAAAGAGCCAGTCTTTCCGCCATCATTTCTCGCAGTACAGTCTCTTAAAACTGTTTAAAAACATTAAGAGAAGTAAAGTAACAATGGTGAAAAGGTCAAGACCACTTTCTATTATGAACAATAGTTTAATAATTAACTGATAGGTGTTTCGCAGCCTACTGAACAGCTGCTTCAAAACTTGAATTGAGCCTCAAAACAATCAACGCGGCAGTTTGATATCCGCAATGG
The DNA here is from genome assembly GCA_007213375.1 of Steinernema feltiae. Lineage (NCBI taxonomy): Eukaryota > Metazoa > Nematoda > Chromadorea > Rhabditida > Steinernematidae > Steinernema > Steinernema feltiae. Next base: position 67,673 of record MQUG01000158.1, read on the forward strand.
ACCACGATAGTGAGTATAGAGATGGCAGAATAATTATCGCCGGAATTCCATCTCTCACGGTACGGTAGTCGCTGTTTCTCATTTTTAGATTTTCGCTTCTTAGATTCTCATGTTGTCCATCCTCTTTAATGCGTGTTCCATCTACTTTGTGCGAACAGCGAAAACGTTGCACAGCTTCTTTGCAACAATTCTGGCCTATCGTTCGCTCTGTGAGATCTGCGTCAGCTCCGCTATAATCTTCTTCTGGATCTGTACTTTGACGTAAGTTCAAACGGGCTTTTGACGGTCGTGAATAACGAATTGAGTCACAAAAAATTGGTCAAAACTCTGATTTACCAAAACAATTCGTAACCTCCAATTCACGTCGTTTTCAAAACTTTCATTGGACAACAGTCGTTACGACCTCTCTTTTAAACCGTAAAATCTCTGTTTAGCGATTTTTACCCGAGTGCTGACGCCAACGGAGCAATTTCTGGGATTGCGCAGATTATGTTAACTCAAGCCTACATGCTACACTTCACCGCTTCACTCAATCGCTCGGTTGCCATGTATTTCCCGACCAAATACAGTCTGATCTATGAGAACTGGATGATTCGCGTCGTTTTTCTGCTTGGCACTACAACGCTGTCCATTACTCTCGTCTTGCTTCTTTTGATAGGTACTGCGCAACGTTCAATTCTCCACAAAATCGAGCATTTAGATCGTTGTTTGTTCTTCGTATGGGAATTTGACGTTTCGGACTTCAGCACTAGTTTGTGCGCGTATGAGCCAGGTTCTAATGGAGGCTTTGTGATTTGGCCCTCACAGTTGCTGTCAACCGCTCAGAAAACCTTTTGTTTTGTAGCCGTTGCTATTGATTTGACAACGCTTCTCAGGATCCTACTTTTATCGGTTTGTTTTAAGCAATTTGGCTTCTAAATTGTCGGACTCTGGTCTAAGAAAGGCCGTTGTAGACCTGTAGCTTGTGCATTTTATGAGCGCTCCATGCTGTTTACAAATTTTACGTTTTCACCGTGGGATTTTGGACTTGAATTGTGAGGTTTTGATGCACAACAGGGTTTTACCCATTTGAGCAGCAGCAATTCGAGGTCAACCAGCACGACGTAATCGTCTTATGGACATGAACGTCGCTGCAAAGCAGTTCCCGAAATTCCTTTATTTATTTAAATGCACACAGACATTAATTTCAGGTTCAGGTTATGTGGAAGGTGTGTAGGGTGAGTGAATTTAAGATTCACCAGAAATTATACAAAGTCACAACTAAAGCCCGTCAGGCAAAAGTGGAAGACGGAGGGAATGGTGCGGAAGAGGGGACGAGATGACCGTTAAGAGAGCCAGACTTTCAATTTTCTTTGAAAGATTTTTGAGTTTTTTGCGAGTTTTTCGTTGTTTTTTTTCGAACCTTCTGACAAAAATTGGATAATCTGGAGTGCTCCTACAGTATCGATACACAAACAGGCAGAAAAGACTACAGCACTTGATAAATTAACTGGTTACCGCAATCTACAGTAACCATGCAATAAGCGTCATGTTTCGCCAGTGCCAAATTTAAACAAATCAAATCAAGAATTAACAATGTCTTGGTGTTAACCTTATTTAACGCTTATTTAACCTCATTTTCTGTAGCCCAGGGCCGATGTTTTTGAAATTAAAGTGGACTACAATGCAATAGTTGAATGACCCTTTTGATAAAACAGAATTGCTTTAGAAAAGCGCTCAAAGTGAGACGAACAGTAGAAATATTCGATTCTTCCTTCAAGTTTTCACGCAAAACGCATTTCTATGCGTGAGCGTTCTGACAAGCATGTTCTACCCGAACGCCGACGACAACGAGGACCACAATTACTTTGGCATCTATTGGTACACGAGCTTCCTCTACAACGTGTCGTTCTTTGTGAACAGGTTGGTGCGATGTTTGGAAGGCGTCATGACATTTCCGCGCAGACCGTTACCGCGCAATTTTGGTAACAGCGACATGAAGAGAACGAAATGTCACAAAACATCTCAACGTTGTTCTTATTAGGTTGGCAAAGCCTATCTGTGCGGAGCCTAAACGCCCTACGAAGCCTGGTACTCAAGGAAACTAGGCAAAGCACCCTCATATAGTTCAGCTTAGTGCGAAGCGTCATTTTAGTTTTAGCAAGTCGAAAGACCAGCAGTAAATAGTTTACCACGGAAAACTGCGCGCTAAATTGCGCGGTAACGGGTGCGCGGAAACGTCGTTTCACGGTCTATGAAAGTGAATTTCAGCATATCGCTGTTCATCTTCAACTCAGAAGTTCACCGAACCATCAGCCGGATCTTCAAACGAACACAAGTTACAGTTACAGTTAGGAGTATAACTGCATAGAGTTGTCAACTGTTTTTGAATTTATGGAATGTGCTCTCCTCTTTTACTTCACCGGACGAATAGCGCGCATTGTGGTTCTTGATCTCCTGCAGTCCAATCTCATTGTCCGTCTAATAGAATTTATTACAACCAACACAAAGATCAAACATCGACTATATCGCATTGTTTTAATTCGGTCGTATCCATACCAGCCTGGATGCAGAAGAAGACGACCACCAGAACAGAGAATATAACGACAGGTTGGCTCAGAACAGCAAAAGCGAGAGTGAAGAACGCTTCCATGATCGAACTGAAACAGTAATGTGATAAAGCGTTATGAACGCACAGGCCCAAAGAGGAAGGCGGTATTAAATAGCAATGCAAAAGTCACGAAAGCACGTCGCTGTGTGGGTTGTTGACCGGAATCGTGTCACCAATCGTGTGAACTAACAGCGGAGGTTGTGGAATTCAAAAACATTGAATATTTGTCGTCGGGATAACCAACTTAAACAAAGGTTTTCATGTGTAATAATGACTCGAATGCCGTGGGTAACGTGAATTAATCACCTCTACGATTACTCAGCAGTATTTTCGTCATGTAGGAGACATCGCAATAGTCCAAAACAGCAGCCAATTGCCGTTCATTAGCTATTTTAGGGCCCAACTGAAACGGAAAACGTTGTATTTTGTTGAATGATCACCGTAAAACGTCAGTTGTTTGCTGTTTACGTTTCAAACTAGCACCGGTTGATGGTTAGTGAGCTAAACAAGGCTTCATTTATGGTAGCAATGCGTTTATCGCGCCTTGTGGCGTCATCTGTTATTGGGTAGGTGGAACAATAGGTGAAAGCCCATATCCCAAGTGGTAAAAATGGGTAACGGGTCTGTACGAATTACATCGGCATGATATTTACATGTAACGGAGTCTGACGTAATGCCAGCAGATGTGCGCCCTTTGATCCAATATAAAAGTGCGTTTTACCATCACTCGGACCGACGACCGAGCATCGAATAAAGTCACCAGACTGACCGCTTTCGGATATCAAAGGCAAACCCATCGAAGCAACTTGTGAATTCTGATTTAAAATAGGCGCTGCTAAAACCTTTCAAGAAGAGAAGCCAATTTAAAAAACTGTGCTGAGCCTGAGTCGACTCGATAACCCAAAATCGTAACAAACCAAGTAACGAGACGACCAGTTTCCTATCAAAAATCCTATCGAGCCGGTTGATAATGAGCCGGATATCCAGCCGAATCAAGCCAGCTGCTCATTTCATACGAGCTCATTTTGTGTTTAGTCACTTGATATAGTTGATTTAAAAAAAACAGCTAGCAAAATTCAAGAAAACCCCTATATTTCAAAAATCATTTAGTTATCGAGCCGAACCGGATCGCTGGTCACAATTTGGTGCAAACCAAGCCAGCAGCTCATTCCACTACTTCCAAGCTGTACGTTCGTACTGATAGTCAGGTTAGTGCTCATTCCGCGGTACTAATCAATCCACGCGCGTTAAGAATGTTGACATCACACATTAAGCTTTCACAATTTCACAAAAACATCAGGCGTCGTCAAACCGCATGAACTTTTGGGACATCCTATTGCAGCTACAAAGGCATCAACATTGCAAAGTAGTCTACAAACTACGCCGCTGCGAAACGAACGAACCTACAGTAGTGGGCGGCATTTGCACTAAACGACGTTTTTTGGATTACAAATATAGCACCACCTGTTTTGACTCAAACATTCTAAGTTTCAGACTTTTGAACCTGAGATTGTTCTAACGGCAACGCAGACGTTGTTACAAACTATAACAGTGTTGTGGATTGGCGTCTAGTCTCTAGTCTGAGTCAGGGGTATCGTGCTGGTCTCTGGTCATTTTGAATAATTCACAGAAATGAAAGCAAAGAGTTCAAACGACCGTGTTTGCGTGAGTGGTTTTGGAAATTGTTTACTTTGAGTTTCTGATGAGCTGTGCCACTGTGGTGGACATGCTCTTTAGCTTACCTGTCTGAGGCCGTGGCACCGCGACAGACGGAAACCGTCTCTTCGCGGCCCCTCTCTTGTACGCATTTGACTCAAATCGGATGAGAAAGGCGCCGGCCTATCGCCCAACCGCTCACCTTTGACGGGTATGATGGACTCTTCTCCTGCATCCAGTCCTCCCCATGCATCTCAGAGCATTCGCCAGACCTCGACAGACACCGAGTGCTACAAGAGAGCACATTGTACTAACTGATCCGATTGACCGCATTTCATAAACTTTAAATCAGCTGAATGCTTTTCTACTAACTGAGTTACCCTGTGAACTAGTTCTCACGAGTTGGGCGGACAATAGCGTATCTAGAAGGCCTAAAGAAGTCTACAATTAACAATTCTCCCAAGTTATCAGTCAGCGCGCCGAGTGCTTCAAGCTGTGCCATCGTTTGCCCATATCGGGAGGGATTCCCTTGTCCCCGAGTTTCCCCTGTGAGTCATATGAGTGTCGCAAACAAAACTGAAACATATAGCAATTTCCATTAAAAAAACGTGCGCAACTTCGCACCTCGTATACCTCGCGCGCTTTAAATCTCCATTTTTTGTGCTTGAAATTAATTTCAAAAATCTATACAAAACAGCCAGTAATATGCTCTCGCATCACCAGTACGTGGATTTTAGCACAAATCATATTCAAAAACAAATCCAATTGTTTTTTGTTGTTCAGTCGAAGCGCTGGAAATAGAACATTTTCAGCTGCATGTTGTTTGAGCTCTACGCTTGTTGAAAGGGCAACGCCGTTTGAGAACTGCTCTACACAGTTGGCCTATAATTGCTTAATCAATGCAATGCAAAGTGTGGCTTTAAAGCGCGTTTCTGAAGTGAATTAGTGGGTTGAACTCTGTAATTGTTCAAACGTTAAGAATGTACTTTTGCGCTTCCGCGTAGGTGTCTGTTTTATGATCATCTAGGAGGTTAGAATTGCACGTTGCGAACTAAAGATTTCCGTCTTTGTTAACTATGAGTTCTGTTCTTGCTTTTCTGTCACTGGGGATCAGTTTGGAACTATCCACATAGATTGTGTTGATTTAAACCGATCTTTGCGATGCGGCATGTAGCCCCAGGTGCTCTCGTCGCGCTTCTGTTGTGCTTGCGAGTCTCAAATGCCTCCGTGTCGATGGAAAGCTTTGTGTTTTGGTGCAATTCTGTTTTGCTCAGCTATAAGACGAGGTCAATTTCCTGAAATCTGTTTGTTTAGAAGGTTTTCAGTTAGAGTCAACACCAATTGGCATAATGTCATGTTAAGGCGTTAAGGCATCGTCGTCGTTTAGCATACTTGCCTAGTGTCTGCTCCCATATAACTCTAACGTTTTGATTTTTGCCGTTCAACCGTTTCGCAGGAGAAGAAATTAAATTGGATTAGTCGAGAAACTGATTTGAAATACCATCAATCCAAACTCCGCTTGTTGAGCTCATCCGTACGATTCCAGGCACGTTGGTTTCATTGAATGAACATAGAACGCGTAGCAACAATAACAAATAAAAAAACAGCAAACAAACATTCGGACAGTAGCGGCAATGAGTAAAGTTCCCATTACCGTTCGTATCCCTTCTTCTCCCCGTTCCCGTTCCGACCACCTTAATTCACTTGATAAGCTGAACTTTAAGGATGCCAGCAGTAAGTATTTAACTAAATTTCGAACTTCCTACATGAAGTGCATCGAAACTCGCTAATTCACTTCCGTGAGGACAACAACTACTAGAGAGCGCCCACTTTTTCGTTGTCCCCCGAACAACGACTTTTATCTCGTGTCTGTTTTGAGGGTGGACAGCGCGGTTGCGTTTGTGAATGTGCGTAGCTATTTGGGTGTGTTGCTCATAGCTGAGCAACGTGAGCGATTCTGAGCGCGCATTCATTCTCACATATTAAGCTGTTTGTGTTTGTTGTTTCACTACCAATTGAATGACGTCAAAGAGGCGACATTTATAATTCTATTTTGACGTGTTTTACATTTTCAGTGGTTGCTTCTGCGTTTAAAGGAGGATTTTAGTGTTTGAGGAACGAGAAACTAACGTCGGCATTTCGAAAGCAAGTTTTTTGATATTTCCTACCTTCGTTTTCGCGTCTGATCTTCGAAACTAGGATCGTTCACGAGGGTATTACACCTCCCATTCAAGAATTGAAGCATATATCATATAAAACCATGTTCGCGTCATGTAACAAGAGTGAGCGTGTCGGGGTTTGCCGTATTTGCGGAAATTCTTTGCGTTACTCAGCGGTGCTACGATAATTTGTTAACAATCAGTTTGATAACGGCAAAGCATGGTAAACCAAAAACGAGAGAAAGCACCCTAAGCTATGCCTAAGCTGAGCTTAGCGAAAATTGTGAAGCGCCCTACAAAGCTTCGTCTGTTGAGTTACTTTGCCTGTCACCGAACTGTCTGTCAGCGAACTGTCTGGGACCGAACTGTCTGTCACCGACCTGTCTGTCACCGACCTGTCTGTTACCGAACTGTCTGTCGCCGAACTGTCTGTCAGCGAACTGTCTGGGACCGAACTGTCTGTCACCGATCTGTCTGAGCACGTACTCAGACAAAAATCGGCAGTTCCTGTCTGTCAACTTGTCTGTCAAGAATCTCACAACATTGCAAAAGATCGAATGAAGCCTTGTCAATGTAAAATCGGTCATATATTACGAACTACGCCTCCAAAAGTCGCATTTAACGTTGAAAAATCCAACCGCTTTATTTATTTTGACAATAATCACGAAAAAATTGAAACAGAGAAGCAGATTCATTCATTCACTGTCTCTGTCTCATTTCTCTGTCTCTCAACACAGTGCCTCTGTCAAATGACACCTTTAAAACTGCATATTTTTGTACTCTATAACTTTTTCACGAGTTCTTCAAACAGATTTTATTTGTTATCGTGGAGCGTCTAGGCATAATAAAGCAACATGTGAGAGCTTCTAGGTGCATGCAAAATACTTAATTATTAATCTGTTTTCGGTGTTTTTGCTCCACTCGCAGTGCAAATTCTCTCACATTGAAATTGATGTTATTGTTGTTGTTTAATTTGGCGTGCGCGTACGTCGTCAATGTCAGTTCAAATCAGGTGTCCTTTTAAAGAGCGAAAGTGTGTAGAAATCGAAAACAAGGCAATTTCTCTGCGAGCAAGCCGCAACTATTTAAATTTGTATTTGTAGAGGAAAAGCGTGTTAAGAGCGGAGATTGCAGGAGCTCATCGTTGCTCCGCTGAGCTCCGGAACCGATGTTCTGTAGCCAATTAATTTGAAGCTTGGGTTTCTCACAATTTGCGTAGTCGAGTTCAAACGTTTAGAATTATAATGATGATTTTTTGCCCTTTTTGAACTCAATCCGCCTACTCTTAGACCTACCTTTGGCCGGTTTTGCGCGGAAGCTTCCGACCAGTCAGGCAGGAAGTACCGCCGTCTCTCTCTTCAATGCTCAGCCCTAGAGTATTGACTATAACATCAGATTGACGCCTATTTTAGTCCAAAAATTTGTTTGTCATCGTTGTAATTGCATGCTTCTCAAAGCTAACGGTGACTGCTTCACCGTTCCCACACCAAATGAGGACGCTGTGAAGCAGCGCATTCCTGACGCAATTTGTAGACGCTCTACACTACGTCATAATTGTTATTTTAGAACATTTGCAGCGCTGTTGACGGCAGAAAACGTGTGCAAAGATCGGGAATTATTGAAGCGTCGTTTCAGGTTGTTTAAGGCGCTTGCTCCGTTCGATTGCACATTGGATTTACTGCTTTTGTGGCGTGCTATTAGCTTCCTACTGGTTCTAAACATACATTTTATTTATTCGGTTGATGCCGATGCTGCTCTACCGGTGACCAAAAACCGATGATTTTGCACAAACATGTCGTAGAGCATAGCAGATCCTATAACGTTTGTTTTGGCTTTAATTACGGAGTTGACACACTGTATCTGGCCCAGTTGTCCAGTGAGAGTTAAATCGTGCCAGTTAAACTTAAAATTTAGATTTGTGTTTGTATGACGCCGGCTTTGGGCGCCCGAAATACATACATTGAAGGCTTTTTGCGGCCAATCGAGTATTGGTTGGAAGCAATTCAAAAACAGCGAATTTTGAGACCACATTCGTTTTGTCAATCAGCTCATACGATCCTTGATACCGCGCATTTCGTGATCATCGTGTAGATACGCAATAGAAACGCCCAGGATTGGGGGAATCCTTGCTGTTCTGAGGCTCTACATAGAAGAGGTGTCCCGCTTGCTACCGTGGGATAAACTGTCTAATGGCAGCCTTGACTATGAACCGCCCCCACCCCTTAGAGTTTAAGTCCTAGTGACTGAGTGATACTTTGAAACTGCAAGTAGCTGGACACAGTGGCACCGCTTTCCAGGAACATTGGCAAGAAGCAATAGCGTCAGAGTTGTTATTTTCTTTGTTTTTGATGTTGCCTGTTTTAGGCGCGAAATTCTTCTTATCACCCTGTGTAAACTATAATTACCGCTTCTCCTTCTCCTAAACATGTTCGTCTCTCGTGTGCGCGCTCATTCAAATATGAACCAAACATCGTATTCCATTTAGCGATACCATTCGCTCTGTGTACTGCGCTGCGCTCTGAATCTCAAAATGAGTCAAAGTGAAAGACGTAGCCGGCGATGTGCGCAAGCAGTAACCTTATTTTCGCCGTTTTTATAGAGCGAACGCGATTATTCACCTAGCAACTGAATTGGTAATAACGGAGGGAAAACGCGTTCACTCAGTTGAGGAATTTGCGTGGTCGCGTGATGTTTGAAATTGTTGAGAAAACAATCGTGCCGCGCCGCTGCTTTGAGTCTCTTACATGAATGCTCGTTTGTTTCAGCCACCGATAGCCAGATGCTCGACCCCGTGTACGTCATCGCCTGTGTGGTCTTCTTCCAACTCTTCTTTGCGTTCGTCTTCCTTATGATCTTCTACAGTTGCGGCCCTTCGTCGCCGAAGAAGATTGGCAACTATTCAACCATATCGAACCCGTCCGATATCGCCTATGTGTAAAGTAACAGTAGCGCTGCACAGTTCTTAGAACGTTTGTTTTTTGTTATTTGAGTGTAATAAACGATGCAAAATGAGACGATTTTTGTTTGCGCAAACTGTCCTAGCTGTTTCGGTCGTTCTACTGCTAGCAATTAGAAGAACACCGTGCTCTTGCGTTGCACTTTCTGGTTGAACGAGCGAGTTTAATGTTCAGATTGGAACGGCTCGGTGAAAGGCTCTAAGAAGAGCATAAGGTAATCATAATTGGGTGAGGTAAGCGTTCAGTTCAAAGAGAGTCGATGGAAGTCAAAGATGAAGAGAGCGAAAGCTCAGAGTATGGTCGACGAACACCAACAAACTTTGGAATGACCGGAACGGACGATAAGCGAAGGTCAATCGTGCATCGATAGCAAGCTTGATCTCCGCTGGATATTTCCGAATTTCTGGGATTGCGCAGATAAAGCTAACTCAAGCCTATATGCTACACTTCACCGCTTCACTCAATCGCTCGGTTGCCATGTATTTCCCAACCAAATACAGTCTGATCTATGAGAACTGGATGATTCGCGTCGTTTTTCTGCTTGGCACTACAGTGCTCTCCATTACTCTCGTCTTGCTTCTTTTGATAGGTATGCGATGAGTTCAATTCTCCACAAAATCGAGCATTTAGATCGTTGTTTTTTCTTCGTATGGGAATTTGAAGTTTCGGATTTCAGCACTAGTTTGTGCGCGTATGAGCCAGGTTCTTTTAATGGAGGCTTTGTGATTTTACAACATCAGAACCAAAGCTCAAATCAAAGGTTTTCAACTAAGCTTTCATAGTACAAACTGTCCTAATTGTTTTGCAGTTGAAACCAACGACAATTAGTCGGAAGTTTAAGCGGCAAATAGCATTGTCCTAATAGCAGCGTCGTTGCACTCTAAGGACACGCGCTTTTATGTAATTTTGCCGTCTAAATGGCTCTTAGAGACCATTAAAGAGAAAGTAAAACTACAGAGAACGTTTGAGAACATCCGGGTTCGTAAGATTGTTAAAAGGAAAATTTGTCGCATTTTGGCGTTTATTTGTAGTTCTAATAAATAGACATCGAAGAATCGATTGACGGGGCGACTTCCGACAGACCGTTGATCACATTAGCATCTATCGCCTTTTAATAAAACCTGTTCTAAGACCTAACCTAGCGCGTAGATCTCTGACCGATCAACCATAAACCCGTTTTCTCGCTAATCCTATTTGCAGTCGACTCCTGTCTCTCTTCTCTGTGTCAGGCTAGTGTGCCTGAAGACGGTGTGATGTCTGTGCTAAACGTTGTTTGTTATTTCAATTGTTGCGTTATCATAATTGTTTTGGAGCTTCATTATGCTAATTTTGTTTCTACGTGGAAGAGCATTTCGAGACACCCAGACATTGGAGGATTGTTTTTTGCGCGATTTTCAGAATCAAGCTCCGCATAATCTGATTGTTGACTTTTGAATGTTGTTTGTTCGATGCTAAAGGCAATTACACGCTTGGGGAGCGCGTTGTAAACAACGTTAATTACACATGAATAGAACGTTTAAAAGTTGCATCAAGGTCTGAGCAATTGTTCGGCTCGTGCAAAAGGGGTCCAGTATTCAAAACCAACCGAAACAATGCTCTGGACAAACTAGCCGCTGGTCATAATAGAGTATCGAGTCAAACGATCAATAGCAGATTGGCTAGCAGGTTAGAAGCCTAGACGCTGATCTGAATTCCACACAACTGGCTTAATGAATGGAAAACGCAAAATTTCAATTTTTTCTGGAGCGTCCCGGCTCAAGAAGAACGTCCACTATTGAACTGGTTTGATTGACTCAAAATCTTGTCAATCCCAACTACCTAATTAGAAAAAACGCGGCATTATCACTGTTCAGTCTTATTTAAGCCAAAACGCTGTGAAAATCCCATATCAGGCCGAGATATTCTAGCGTTTTCTTAGTCTCAACATCCTCCAAAATTTCATTTTTCAGGACGCGAGGTTCCCTTGTCAGAGTAGCGTTGAATGTACATATCGTACATAGCAAAGTAAATTTGCTATTCGCGTCCGTAGATTCCTTTAATCTTAGAGCAAAATAGACACTCGGACAGCGTTTAGGTGCGTTCGACGGCAATAAAGCTTTTTGGACGGTTTATTAGAATTCCAGACGCTAGCGTCATGCTTTGAATAGTACATCATCACCGATTAAATCTTAATAATACTATGAATCCTGATGTTTCAGTGTTCGACCGCCGGTTTGATGTCTTCAGTCGCAACATGTTTTCAACCAATTTTATCATCATGCTATCGATAATAGCTACCGTACACACAAACGATCAGGAAAAGGAAAAACCGACTACTTTCCAGGTAAAATTGAGAAAATCCGAAATACAAATTGTGCTAAACTGTGCAGGTTGTCGACTTTAACTGGGAACATGTACAGACTCCGTATACGGTCGTCGTTTGGATCATTGTGGCAAGCATTGCAAAGATTTGTAACTCTTCAAAATCGTATTTTCACGTTTAGCTTTGAACATTTTTCAGTTATCCACGTATCAAAGAGAGTCTTGGACACGTTTCCCGATTCTGCGATGCTAATCGTAGTCGGAGTAATTCTCGGTCTAGGCCTTAATCAGCTCCAAGTCGATGACAGTTTCTTCTCCCTCGAGGCGACTGTTTTCACTCTTTACCTGCTGCCGCCGATTGTTTTTGAAGCTGGTAAGTTCTGAACAAGCTTCATTGCACCTGTCTCTGTTCAGGCTATTTCATGCCAAATCGAGCTCTCTTCGATAATTTGGACTCAGTGATGCTGTTCGCAGTTGTAGGCACAGTTTTCAACACTATCGCTATCAGTAAGTTGAGCTTCTACAGTAGTGATTCCGCGAATCGAGGCAAAATATGTTTTGAAATACAGAGATGACCAGAAAGTATTGCAGTGCGTAAAATCGACTTTTTAAAACTTTTTAAGATTGCATCGAATTTGAACATTCTTTTTTGAGTTAAAAAAAGACCAAGAAGTTGAACATAAACGCCCTCAAGTCGCTTTCAGAAAGCGCTCCTTGGGCTTAGAGACAAGCGTGCCGGTGCTCCCCCCCCCTGGTCATTTTCGGAGAGCCTAAATACCTAGAAACCTATACTCTATTAAAACACAAATATCAATACTAGGTCTAAAAGACGTGAAGAGCACCAATACGCGCAGAAACCGCGAAGAAATACAAAACATCGAAATTTGATATTCTGTCTGAAATGGCACTGTGGGAACGCTTATGAACGTGTTGATGCCGAGCGCGTCAGTACGTTCACGAGTGACTTCCTCAAAGTTCGAAAACAAAATTGAGTTTTGAGTTCGCTCAAAATCAGCGTCACTGGTTGGAACGCGACAGAGTTGAGCGCAATGAAATGCTCACAGTCACTGATGATTACGGAGCATTCTTCGCTACGGGTAATAAAATTGCTCAAAAAATATATTTTTTCGTTTTTAAGGTCCTTCTCCATTTGGCACTTTAGCTTTGAGGTTTTGTATCTTCTGTTTTGGTTCTTTTCTGGGTCCTTCTCCACGCGGTTACTGAAAACAAAATGCGGTTTCATCTAAATAGCTGAAAAAAATCAAATTTTGAGTCGACTCGACGCATTTTATCATCATTGACATACATAACTCAACTACAGTATACCATTAAGGCTGTTCACTCTACTCCGCGTCCTATTTTGGCCTCTTTTCCGTTGGATTTTCCGGCTTTGAAATCCTCCTCTTTTCCTCACTAATCTCTGCTGTTGACCCGGTCGCCGTCATCGCTGTTTTTGAAGAAATCCACGTCAATGAATTTTTGTTCATAAACGTGTTCGGCGAATCGCTGTTCAATGATGGAATCGCAATGGTTTGGCAACGTTTCTCACAACAAGCTAATTCTGTTTAGGTAATGTATCAAATGTTCAAAAAGTTCATTGTGATCGGGCCGGAGAATCTGCACCCAGCTGACTATGGCAAAGCATCGTTGACGTTCTTCGTCATCGCAATTGGCGGACTGCTCTGTGGGTTGTTTTTTGCCATGATCGCGAGCTTCATAACAAAGTAGGCCAGAATTTTGAACCAATTTTGAGTTGAATTTTTAGATACACAGACCGAGTGAAAATTTTTGCTCCAGTTTTTGTTTTCGCGGTTCCATACGTGGCCTACCTGACTGCAGAGTTATTTGGATTGTCGTCGCTTATAGCGTAGGTTGTTTCGCTGATAATTCAAGCATTTTTTCTAAATGTAAGCTAAATTGCACAGAGTTTGACAGCTTATTTCTCATATCAATTCAATGACACAATGTGAGACACTCAGTAGTTGAGACGAAAAGCAGGATAGGGAGAGGTGACGACCTGGCTGGAGCCTCTTCGAATGACGAGGAGGCTGCTCGACGGCTTCTGAGTCCCGTTGAGATCCGCTCGAGACGCTCAGGAGTGGATGGAACTACGGCATCCTTCTTGCTCCAAGACCTCCAGGATGCGGGCACTGGCCAGGAGAGGTGCTGATAGCACCGAAGTTTTTCACATCAAGTTTTGTGTTCTCATGACTGTCTCAGTCCAACTAAGACTTACTGAAAATGCGGCGACAGAAGCGGCTAACAGAAGAACGCTGAGCGCACGAGCGACGAACATCTTCGTATCGAAGTGAATCGATTCGCATCGCCCTCGGCATCTCCGCTCTTATCACCGCGCTTCCCGAGAATGTAGTCTTTATGAGCTGTATGCGTTGGAAATTGCGCTGTACTCTTGCACGGCGCCACTTTACTCTCGTAGAGGAGTCACGCGAGAAACGCACGGAATTGCGAGTGTTTTTTTTAGAGTTGCAAAGTGTCATCGCAACCGAATTCAGCGTTTTTACAAAAACGCGCGGTGCGTCATTCAGCAAATATTCCAGTGATAAACACTAAAAACATCCGAGGAATCCGACGCGAGCGGTAGACTCGTAATTGTGCAGTACTGTATTTATGCCCCCTCTTTCGACGGGGCTGTTCCAAAAATTACCTCAATGGCTGTCTGAAGGTTGACCGGTTGATGTGCACCTCGCTCAAGCCGCTTTTCTCCATGTTTCAATTGTCTGCGCTCACCGGCACACGAGGCGGATGTCAGAGACGTGAGAGTAATTCGAATGCAGACACAAAGGCGAATCAGTCAACCTGTGACTTCCACGAAAAGATGAAAACGTTCCTCCCTTCAGGACTGAAGGCTGCACGTGCAGCCCTGACGATCACACACAGCATTATCCTCCGTATCGGCGAAACTCAAGGGCAGTTATATAATTTAATTTTCTCATCTCTCCAAAACTGATTTCCGCAATTTTTGATTTTTCACATAACCTCGAGGGATGGAGTACTCAAATGCCATGTCAGCTCTATCGTACGTTACGGTATTTATTTAACCGTAAACCACAAACTCCGCTCCAAATGACTGATTTTGTTGTTCGACCAGCTTCGGAACTTCGGAACTTTCGCCTCGTCTTCGAGCGTTTTTAATATAACAATTACGATTGGTCCCACCACGCCACGCGTTGCTTATGTCGCCGATCGCACTGCTTCTGGATTCGCTCTTCACAGATTTACGTTCGGATTCCGAAGCTCGGATTCCGAACTTTTCCACGTCGATTGCGTCTTCTTTCGCTCTCGCCTCGCACTGTGCGTTCTCTCTCGTCCTCCTCACATTCGATTTGCAATAATCCTCCGATAATCGCAGATGGCCGGCTCGATCGCGTGGTCAAAAGCTGACCAAATGCGCTGGGTCC